>SJYV01020686.1:876777-894277 GCA_006410875.1 Neotragus pygmaeus
CAGTTCTAACTGTTGCTTCCTGACCTGCATACAGATTTCTCAAGAGGCAGGTCAGGTGGTCTGGGATTCCCATCTCTCTCAGAATTTTCCACAGTTTATTGTGATCCACACAGTCAAAGGCTTTGGCATAGTCAATAAAGCAGATATAGATGTGTTTCTGGAACTCTCTTGCTTTTTCCATTATCCAGTGGATGTTGGCAATTTGATCTCCGGTTCCTCTGCCTTTTCTAAAACCAGCTCGAACATCAGGGAGTTCACGGTTCACGTATTGCTGAAGCCTGGCTTGGAGAATTTTGAGCATTACTTTACTAGCATGTGAGATGAGTGCAATTGTGCGGTAGTTTGAACATTCTTTGCCGAGGCATGTGGGATCTTAACTCCCCAACGAAGGTTCAAACTAGCAGCCCCTGCATTGGAGGCTGAAGTTGTAACCAGTGGTCCACCAGGGGAGGCCCTGTCTTTCTCTTTTAAACACATATCTTTTGGAGGGGGTGCTATTTCTCTTGCCTGTGGTTTTTCTTTAAACTTTGGGCAATGTGGTAGGCAGAATCCTAGGATGCTCGGCTTAGCCCCACCCCAAGGTTTCTGGCACGTCAAGGACAGATACCTAGTCCCAGTTATTCCATTAAACACTAATCCAGGTACTGCTCTGGGTAACTGCAGATGTAACTGAAGTCCCAAATCAGTTGTCTTGAGATAGAGAGAGTATCTGGGTGGGCGTAACCTAGCACATGAGTCCTTTAAGAGCAGAGAGGTGGTTTTTTTTTTTTTTCCCCCCCTAGTTGGTCACAGAGGAGAGAGTCAGAAACGTGGATAAAGAAGCAAATATTCACATTCTGAATGGTTATGGGGAGCCATGTGGCAAGAAACGTGACCTTCCTTTAGGTACTAAGAGCTGTCCCCAGCTGACAGTCAGCAACAAACGAGGATCTCAGTCCTTCAACCATGAGGATGTGAATTCCACCAACAGTCAGTTCTCCTGGAAGAGGACCCGGAGCCCCAAGATGAGAACCACAGATTCAGCCAGCACTTGAGGTCAGCCCATGAGACTCTGAGCAGTTTCTACCTACAGAAACTGGGTAATTATAAACGTTGTTGTTCTCGGTTGCTAAGTGTGTGGTCATTTGTTAAGCAAAGATAAAAACTGACACAGGCAACCAGAGATCCTCACACTTAAAAATGAGGCAGAGGGGCTTCCTGGTGGTCCAGTGGTTAAGACTCTGCTGCCAATGCAGGGGGTGCTGGTATGATCCCGGGTTGGGGAACTAAGATCCCATGTGCCACACAGCCAAAAGAAAAAGCAACAACAAAAAATATGAGACAAGGATGAGGAATATGTTGATACACAAGCTTGAAGAAAAATGAGTGTGATACTAGCCTTTGTTAATGCAGGCTATTCTGCAGCCTAAGACTAGTCACTGGGCAGGTGAAAAGTGAATCTAGTAGGGCACATTCATTCATTCATAGGAGAGTATTTATTCAGGACCTAGGACATAGATAGCACTCACTTGGGTTAATTTTGCAGTGATAGAGAAACATTTCAGGAAATACACAACTCTATTTTTTTGGTTCACAAGAAGTCTTGAAAGAAGTTTAGAGAAGTTATAGAGAAAAGCATGTGTTCTGACTTTAAATGATATCTGAATGAAGGAAAATTTACTTTTAAAAAATGTTGCATTAACTAGAGGAAAGATAGAAAAGTCCAGAGAAAGTCCAGAGGCAAATGTATACCTTTTGTCCCCTTTTTCTTTTAAACACAATTTTAATTCAATTTTAATTGGTATGAATGATAGAAAATTCAGACTGTAAGCAGAACTAAAGACAGTGCAGTGTCGGCTGCGGGTGTCGGGGAGAGGATCCTCTTGTCTCCTTGCTTTTTTGTTCCCACTATTAAGCAGGAGGACTTTGAGATTTCTCATTGATTTCTCCTGTTGCCTTTTGTTGTTCGTGAACTTAAGGCCATGTTTCCATGACTCCAAAGTAATTTCTGAAAAAAGATCTGCTGACATTACAGGGTATCTGGGTCATTAACTGTGTCAACGCTGACCGAGGAAATCATTTTCTAGTAGAAGATGGTTATTTGTTCAAAATAAAGGCAGAGATGTGGCCATTTTCACATGTTTGTAAATGGTATATAGGGTATTTATTTTGTGGAAATTTAGCAGGATACCTGGAAGTGAAAGGGAAGACTGCTGATTAGCAAGGAGTATTGGAAATATTATCATAGTCTCCATTCTGTTTCAGTCCTCCTAGAAAATAAAATAGCCAATTTTTGTTTCCTATTTTTTGGACACATTCCTTCCTTTGTTTTATTAGAAAATGTGCTAGTTATGGCAGGGGAGGGAGAGTGTGACAAGGTACAAAGATAAATGCAAAGGGAAGAAGCAGAGTTGGAAAATAGAGCCTATGGAGAAATTTGAAGGAAAGAAGAAGCTTTTACTTGAAAAAAAATTTTTTTTTATATTGAAATATAGTTGCAGTACAATATTATATAAGTTACAAGTGTACAATAGAGTGATTCACAGGTGGCTCAGAGGTTAAAGCGTCTGCCTGTAATGCGGGAGACCAGGGTTCAATCCCTGGGTCAGGAAGATCCTCTGGAGGAGGGCACGGCAACCCACTCCAGTATTCTTGCCTGGAGAATCCCCTGGACAGAGAAAGAAGCCTGGCGGGCTACAGTCCATAGTGTTGCAAAGAGTCAGACACGACTGAAGCAACTGAGCATGCATTTCATCTATAGTTATTATAAAATACTGGCTGTGTTCCCTGTGCTGTACAATGTAGCTTGAAGCTTATTTTATTTATTTGCATCTTATTTGACACCTAATAGTTTGTGTCTCTTACCTTCTTAACCTTTTACTGCCTCTTACCTCTTTCCCTTTCCCACTGATAACCACTAGTTTGTTCCTTAACATCAGCAAGTCTGCTAAAAGTNCTGGACAGAGAAAGAAGCCTGGCGGGCTACAGTCCATAGTGTTGCAAAGAGTCAGACACGACTGAAGCAACTGAGCATGCATTTCATCTATAGTTATTATAAAATACTGGCTGTGTTCCCTGTGCTGTACAATGTAGCTTGAAGCTTATTTTATTTATTTGCATCTTATTTGACACCTAATAGTTTGTGTCTCTTACCTTCTTAACCTTTTACTGCCTCTTACCTCTTTCCCTTTCCCACTGATAACCACTAGTTTGTTCCTTAACATCAGCAAGTCTGCTAAAAGTGGGCTTCTTACAACTCTTTTCTTCTAGCAGAGGTTAGTAAAATTTTTTTTTTTTGGGGGGACCAAGAGGCACCACTGTGTTTTATAGTAATACTGTGTAGATATTAAGTAGAGAAAACAAGTTTCCACGTTTTTACTTACGAAGTTAAAAATACAGTAATTGAGTCACTTTTCTGAAGTTTTTTTTTTTAAATATGGACTATATTTTAAAGTCTTTATTGAATTCATTACAGTATTACTTCTGTTTTACATTTTGGTTTTTTGCCCACGAGGCATGTGAGATCTTAGCTCCCATTCCAGGGATCGAACCTGCACCCCCTACTTTGGAAGGGAAAAATCTTAATTACTGGACAACCAAAGAAGTCTTGGATCCATTTTTTAAACAACGAGAAGAATGGAATTATTTTGGGAGGATAACATTTTGCTTAGTCGGAGTTGTGAATCAATGTTCCCTATTATCAAATACTCGTCTGTGAAAACTATTCTTAGTTCATGGTTGATGCAAAATAGATGCTGAGCCACATTCAGACCACAGGCCACAGTTTTCTGGCCTCTCCTTTGGAGTTTTTCAGAACAGTGGCAATGAGCTATTCTCAGCATCCATCAGTAACTGTATTAAACAGAATGAACATGAAATGTCAGTGATAGGAATCAATACTTTAGTAACAGAGTAGCCAAGGGCTATGGGGAAGGAAATATGGGGAATTAACTAGCTCTTTTGATGTTTAAATTTAGATAAAAAACAAATCTCCTAAAATTCTATATACCCCATGTTACACCCAGAAATATTTTTTTCTAGGTGATGACTTGGTGTCAGTTCTTACATTTTTCCTCCATTATGTAGTTTTAAAGCTTAGTTTTGTTAATATACAAAATAAATGTTAACTATAAATAAGGTCTGGGCCTAAAAATAAACACCCTGTTCTCAGTTAAGGTCTATTGATTTCCATGAGTAAATACAGTGCAAGAGTTTTCAATAAAGCGATGCCCTTAAAAGCATACTTCCTGGATTTTTTCCTTATTTCTTTTGTTGTAGAGTACACCAGGTACCATAAAACACTGTGGGTTAGGTTTTATGGCAGACAGAAAATAAATTCCTCTAACAGAGGGATATGTATTCAATGTTGACTAATCGTCACATACATCAGTGTTGCTGGTTATCTTCCTAAAAGGAAGACTTCAACTTTGATGAAGATCAACCAAGCCCAATTGTGTGAGCATTTTACATGTACCTCAGTACAACTGTTATATTTTTTTTGTCAGGAAGGAAAACTTAAGTAACACACATAGTGCTTGCATGTAAAACTTCTGATACAGGTAGAAACAACTTTAAAATGAAACTTAATTTTAGCAGAGCACTCAATATATGCTACTTTCCCCCCTTGAGCCTTAGTTTTGTCTCATTTGTATAGAATGTAACATCTTTCCTTTCTCTAAAACATATGAAGTTGATAAGGTGCCTTGCAAAGCAAATAACACTTCCTTGTGTAATGTCTCCTCATTCTTTGAGACCCAGCCCCGTGTCTCTTGCTCCAGGAAAACTCCCGCCAGCAGCCCTCACACCTAGGTCTGGGCTCTGCCTTCTTGTTGTGCCCACACACACTCTGCCCTTCTTACACTTCCACGTGGTATTGTTTGTCTGTGTAAAAATCCATCTACCCAATTAGACTTTGGGCAACTTTAAGGCAGGGATCACATCTCATTCACTCCAGCTTTATTCCTGGTACCTAGAGCAGTGCCAAACCTTGAGCAGGGGCTCATTATAAGCTTCCTAAATTAAGGGGTAAGTGAGTGGATGCACAGAGGGATAGACAGGGATGGATCAACACCGTTTCCCCCACTGTTTCCCAAAAGAGTCAGTGAGGTTATGACATAATTCAGGATGTGGAATAAGGATGAGGGGAGCAAGAAATGGAAAAGGAGGTACCCCAAAGGAGAAAGGGCCTTTATCAGAGAGTAGGAGGAACGAGATATGGCCTGTGGTTTGCTGGACCCAGTTAGGGCCAACCGTGTGTGTCCTTTGTAATGCTGTCTGCAGGGTTGCCTAATCAATGTGGGTCATTTTTCTTTACTTTTCCTTCCTTCCCTCCTCCCTCTCTTCCTTCCTTTCTCACTTTTCCTTATTTATTTATGTATTTGTTCATCCTTACCATTTTGTACTGTCTTTTTATTATTCTTTGGAAAGCACTCAAGATTTTTTATTCTGGCATCGAATATAATTTCAGCAAAGTATTTCATAGCCTAGTGTATACAAAATGGACAAGGAGAAATATTTATTGAACATCAGTCTTGTTCTCAGAAATTTAAGTAAATCGTAGACAACATACAAAAAAACTGACCCTACTGTGAAGAGCCCTGAATTTGGTGAATGAGAGAAGATAAGCACACCAAAAAATTTTAATAACATCCAAGGCAATACACAACACGTCCTTACTCTTCTTCAGTACCTGACAATTTCTCTTCTAAAATATACATTGATCCTGTCACTTTCTTTCTTTAGGGGATGTCCCTGATCACCTCTTGCCAGATCCACCAAGTTCTCCATCTCTGCTGAGAGTAGCCTAAGGAAGGCTCTGCGTAGCAAAGCTTTATGAGGATAGACCTCCCATCAACAAGAGGCCCATTGGAATGGTAATGAGGAAAAAGGGAGAAAACACAGAGATTCTTGCTGAAAACACAGAGATTCTTCCTTTTGTTTACATATAGGTGATGGGGTTGAGGAGGGAGGGGAAGCTTTCTTGTGGGAGCATTTTCTTGGTCCTTTAACACCAGTCCCTGAAAGGGCTTTTATGACTTATCAACATGCAGGACCGCAAGCACAATCCCAGGTTCCTTCCTGCATCTGCAGTGCTCTTCTATTGCATTTTGGGGAACTGGTTTAGCTTCCTGTGATGAGCCTGCCAATGCAGAGATGCAGGAGACATGGGTCCGGCCGATCCCTGGGTCGGGAAGATTCCCTGGAGGAGGAGATGGCAATCCACTCCAATATTCTTGCCTGGGAAATCCCATGAACAGAGGAGCCTGGCGGGCTATACTCCATGGGGTCCCAAAAGAGTTGGACATGACTGAGCACGCATGCACAACAAGCTAAAACACATCTTTGATATTTGACCCACTTGGTTTTTTCTTCCTTCTTGTCCTGACCCAAATTTCAGCCCCCAATTTCAGGCTACTAGAGCTGGGGAAGAAGCTGCAGATGAGCAAGCTGAGGAGTAGATGTCTCCGATGCATTCCTGTAGCTGTAAACTAAGAAGCCTGCGGCTGGAGGTCGTCTCCCCAGGGCCATAAGAAGCATTTTGCTAGAGATCCCAGGAAAGCAGAGATGTAAACGTGGCTGGTTTCCACATTCACCAAGTGCCCAATGCCCATGCTAGGTATTTAAGAACTATGTCAATGTGTGCAGGAGAACATTATGGTTTTCATTTTTAAAATTCATCCAATACTAACTAGAAAATGAGAACAGTTATTAATTTTATAGCAGTCGGTTTTCAAAAAAGAAAAGGGTAAGTTCCTACACATGAACTTGGAAGCACTCTATTTTTCAAGAGAAAATGAATGTGATAATCTGGTGGAAGTACTGACCTGGCATGGAAAGTGAAACTGCCCACTGACGGATGAGCCAGCTTGCTGCTACATGTTAAAATTTGGGGAAAAGTTAAAGCAAGTTTGTTTCTTTAAGTATCACTGTCTCCTCTCTTGCTATGGTCTGATGTAAGCAAAAGTAGTTAATGCTCTGATACAAAGGACTCATTTTTGTAGTTTCAGAAAGAAACTTAAATGTTTCCCAGGAGCTTGTAAACATTTCCCTATATTTGTAAAGAAAACATATGGAGGACTTAATCCTTCGATATTTTCTAAAGTTAAGATCCCCTGGAGGAGGAACTGGCAACCCACTCCAGTACTCTTGCCTAGAAAATTCCATGGATGGAGGAGCCTGGTGGCCTATACAGTCCATGGGGTCGCAAGGAATCGAACAATGACTGAGCGACTTCACTCAGAGTTCTTGGAAGCCATTTGGAGGGCTTGGAGCTTATAATACCAAAGCTAGAGAAAAGAAAACCCATCCATCCAGATTTAAACCATTTCAAGGGCAAGATATATATCCAGAGGTTCATCTGTTCCAATACTTCAGCAGTTGAGTAATTCAGAATTGTCTGGGAAAAGTCTTTCTACCATTTTTGTATCATAATCTCTTACTGTTGTATAAACATAGTTTTTTTTTTTTTAATCCATACTTGCAAGAAAGCCTACTTTTAATAAACTAAGTAACAGAAGTGAACTATGGGATTCACAGGAGTAGTTAGCTCAAGTAACAGATGTAAACTATAGGATTCATGGGGGTCACTGGCCCAAGGAACCGGCATACTTACAATTGCATTTCTTCTGAACAAACCTCAACTTGCATGCTGTTCTATAGGTGGAGAGTCGGATCCGATCCAGGTCTTGAGCCCCTGGGGATAGATAAAAGGTACACATGTGGTCTGCTGGCACGTGGAAAGGAAGTGATCATGGTCATAAGCGAAATAACTACAGACCTAACCGATACATGTAATCTGACTTTCATCTTTACTAGAATAGAAATTTAAGACCTGAGGTCTGTCTCGTATGCCTTAGGTTCTGGGACATCAGGTTGTCAATCCTGTCCATGGGTTTGTGTCTGCCACTTCTGAGAACAGTCAGCTCAAGTTTTGACTTAAACTGCTAGATGACACCAGATAGTAATATTATCAAATAATGATTTTTAATGCACTGTAATCTGTAATTACAGATTAGACTAAGTACACACCTCACAGGCTGTGAGGTGAGCATAGGCTGAACATTGGGCATCCACTCTTGGTGCCTTCAGACCAATTGCTTTTAGAGGCCACGGTTTTCTCATCTGGGAAATGGGACTGATGATAACACTACTACTTGCCTCATGGACTGTTGAAGGATAAATGAGTGTCTATTAATCTAAAGCATTGGGAACACTGCTTGGCACACATACATCATTACTGTTACTCGTGTTTATACTACAAAGCTTCCTGTCAACCTCAGAGGAGTATCCTTTTTAAAAAAAACCACTGTTGTAGATTTGTGGTTGCCAAGGGAGCGGGGTGAGGGAGGGATCAGTTGGGAGTTTGGGAATAGCAGATGCAAACTAGTATATATATATATATAGCATGGATAAACAGAAGGTCCTATGGTACAGCACGAGGAACTATATTCAATATCCCATGATAAATCATAATGGAAAATAATGTATATATATGTATAACCGAATTACTTTGCCATACAGCAGAAATTAGCACAGCATTGTAGACCAACTAAAATAAATTTTAGAAAAGAAAAAATGAAGACAATAAAGCCAAGCACTATTCTTTCCGCCACTGTGGGCCCCGTTTCCCCCCGACATAGCGTGTTCTCCATATTCCTGAACTGCTTCCCTCAGCCCACTTCTCTACTCAAGAATCCAGCATGGCTCCCGATGCCCGCAGCACCAGCGCTGAAAGTTCTGCCCGGAATCCAAGCCCCTCTGCAGGCTCCTTCCCTCCTACCTACCCCACGACACCCCCACTGCTCTGCCCCCAAACCTCTGCTGGGCTTGGGCTCGTCTCACCAGCCCTTGCAGGCCGGCTTGTTCCGTCGACACCTGAGCTCCTGGCCACCCTCCCACCCTCCTAGGGAGGGGCTCCTTTCTAGACTCTCTCTAAAACATAGTAGATGTTCAACTAATATCTGTTCTCTTCTTCTAAATATTTGGCTTCTTTCAAGCCCATGTGTATGTTCATAACAGATATTAAGGTGCATGGCTCTACTTTGATAATTAAAAACTTTTTTTTGGCTGCACCACTCGGTAAACTCTACTTATTTATAAATAACAGGAGACTCAAGTTTGATCTTTGGATTGGGACGATCCTCTGGAGAAGGAAATGGCAACTCACTCCAGTATTGTTGCCTGGGAAATCTCATGGACAGAGGAGCTTGTCGGGCTACAGTCTGTGGGGTCACAAATAGTTGGATATGACTTAGTGACTGACTAAACAATATCACATATTACTCCACGGTTTTATGANTGGCAACTCACTCCAGTATTGTTGCCTGGGAAATCTCATGGACAGAGGAGCTTGTCGGGCTACAGTCTGTGGGGTCACAAATAGTTGGATATGACTTAGTGACTGACTAAACAATATCACATATTACTCCACGGTTTTATGAGGCAGTTCATTAACATTCATTCTTATGAGAGTGTGTTACTTGACAAACAGACTCATTGATGCTGAATGGTTGAAGGATCAAAGAGGGAGGGCTCACCTTCTCCCAGTGCAGAAAATTGCCTAAATATGTTCTCAAAAGATGGACATTTAGCCAATGGCCATAAACGATTACTTCCAATGATAGGGATAATTTTAAAATTTAGTGACAATATATGAACTTTATATAACTTCCCTGGTGGCTCAGATGGTAAAGCGTCTGCCTACAATGCAGGAGACCCAGGTTCAATCCCTGGGTCGGGAAGATCTCCTAGAGAAGGAAATGGCAGTCCCCTCCAGTATTCTTGCCTGGAAAATCCCATGAATGGAGGCGCCTGGTAGGCTACAGTCCACGGGGTTGCAGAGTCAGATACGACTGAGCGATATCACTTTCACTATGAGCTTTATAGTCAATAACCCTAATCTTTCTCTTCCTAGTTGTATGAACTTTGAGAAGTTTTTACTCGTCTTCTGATTTCTTCATGTATAAAATGAGGAGAACAGCATCAACTTCTGTAGCTGGTACGTAGTGGGCACTAAGAGGAAATGGACATCCTTATAAGGGTTTTCAGTGTCACTGCTGAGTACCCATAAGTGACAGACATTTCTTCTTTATATTTGGGCTTTCATTTGCCTCCCTGTAACTTCAATCCATTTCATCCCATTTCCCTTCTGAAACCATATCATCTTTTCTGCCTGCCACTTAACAAAATTTATTTTTCAAAGATTGGGAAGCAGCTATTGTGATCATCATTAGCATCTGGAGATTATGTACAAAAGTCCTTGTCATCACAGGGTTTAAAGTTTAGGTGGGGGCGGGGTAGCATCTCCTTGAGTTCTTCAGGTTGAAAATGTCCAACTCTAAGGCCATTTCAAGTACAATGGCTATCTATCCAGAGAGTGGCACACAATGGGAGTCAATATATGGATGTTGCTATTATTGTCATTATCATCACACATGGATTTGAGACCCTTACCCATTCCAGTGATCCTGTTCTGTCTGACTAATATCCATAAAATGAGATTTATGAAGTTAACCCAAAGTGAAAAGTAGAAGTGAAAGTGTTAGTCACTCAGTTTTTTCTGACTTTTTGTGACTTGGTGGACTGTGGCCCGCCAGGCTCCTCTATCCATGGAATTTTCTAGGCAAGAATACTTGAGTGGGTAGCCATTCCCTTCTCCAGGGGATCTTTCTGACTAGGAGGCCGAGCCCAGGTCTCCCATATTGCAGGCAGATTCTTTACTGTCTGGGCCACCAGGGAAGCTCAAAATTGGCCCAAATGCCACAGCTATTGCCTACCTGTGTGGAATGTACAGAAAGCAATTGCTACCACTACTGATAAGGAAACTAACTGATGCCATTTTTTTCACAGATGGTTCATTCTTCTGGCTCTTTTAAGCTAGAAGTTCATTAAAACTGGCTTTGAAATCATAAGCACTTCTATTAAGTCATATCTTTTCTGTTTAAATGCTTATTTGAGGGCTAAAGGTAGGACTTCACATTTAATCTGCTTAGTTTTTTTTTTTAACTTTTTAAACTCATATTTCTAACCCTTATGATACTTTAATTTTTATTTTGCCACAGGCATTTCAAAGGACCTTCCGAGTTTCATGTCTTTTGTCAATCTGAGAGGCTCATGTGGGAAACGAACTCTCTAGAACACAGGATAAGCAGAGACATAGAGATAATCAGAAATACATGAGCATTAAATCTGTCTTTTTCCCCAGGATGAAGATGTACTTTTAGCAATGCCCACTTTGGTTCAACAATTAAGAGAATCTCAATACCTGTAAATAATCCTTTAAAGAAGACATTATGGACATAAACAATTTATGTAAGTTCTTCAGAAATAGTGATTCAAGCCCCAGGTTTAAAAGAACTGTGATGCAGCACACAATTAAATTTCTTAGTTCCAGCAAGACCTCATCCTCTAAGAACAGAAACCCTGGATCCTCTGCGGCTCCCTCTCATAGGGTTCCTATGGGCGTTTAGCAAAGGTGCCACTCCCCAGGATGCAGTAAAAGAGGTGTAGAGATGATGCCTAGGGTCAGGAATACACTGACTCCTTTGCCCATTACCACATGGACTCAGCTGACCCGACCCTCAGGTAGGGGTCTGGAAGTCTGTCGATGATTTCAGTTTGTAAAGCTTCTTTATGGGTGAGGATGTAAACCCTGAATATTAAAAGGGATGTGGTGAGCAATGAAGTTAAGCTTTTCCAATGCAGCAGCCCATTGCCTCACAGGGATCATGTAAGTGGCAACCACGGGATCCATCAAGGATTCTAGAACTCAAAAAAGCTGAGACAGACTGGACAGGTTCTTGCTCCATTTACCCACCTTGTTTAAAAGAAATTTCTTGGTCGCTGGCCCAATAAGCCATGAACTTAACTCACTTTGACATGTGTGGTCTTTCCTTCAAAGTCTATAAACTCATAGCCTATCTTAGGTGTAGTCACATGTCTTCTGTGTCCAAGCCATTGTCTAAAAACAAACAGCTGTCCAGGGCCACAGAGTCTTCCAGAATATAAGTGGAGGCTGTCCTCCAAGTTGATGGATCCACTCCTTATTCCTCCAAAACATGGTCAGAACTCCACCTACGCATCTATGTAATTGTACGGTGATCAAGCTCACACATCCCCAATGCATGTATAACCTGAGACTTTCTTCAGTAGTTGCTGAAATTAAGGTTCATTTTTATCTTATGGTATTTTCTTGAGCAAGCAGTTTAGTAACCTTATTAAAAAGGGAAATAAGCTGACTTAATTCATTTATAAAATGGATGGAATTTGAATAAATGAAAAAGGAAATGATATCAACAGAGTAATCCTTATTCTTAGCATGTTGAAACATCTAGGATATTACCATTATATTTTGTCCATGATCTGATAAAAAAGCAACAACAACCCATTTTATCTTGAAACCTACATCAAAATCACTCTATAGTCTCAAGAATCTAATTCTTCCTTTGTAATAAAAAACAAAGTATTGCACTTCTCTATATTTTTGAAAAAGTGAAAGTGAAAGCTTCTCAGTTGTGTCCAACTCTTTGCAACCCATGGACTATACAGTCCATGGAATTCTCCAGACCAGAATGTTGGAGTGGGTAGCTTTTCCCTTCTCCAGGGGATCTTCCCAACCCAGGGATCAAACCCAGATCTGCATTGCAGGCAGCCTCTTTACCAGTTGAGCCAGAAGGAAAGCCCTCTCTCTATTTTTGTCTCTTTGTTAAATAATAGTGCTTTCCCCCATTATTATTATATCATGGGGATATGATTCTATTTAAAAAACTTTTTATTTTGTATTAAGGTATTTCCTGATGGCTGAGATCAACCTAGATAGCATATTCAAAAGCAGAGACATTACTTTGCCGACTAAGGTCTGTCTAGTCAAGGCTATGGTTTTTCCAGTAGTCATGTATAGATGTGAGAGTTGGAATGTGAAGAAGGCTGAGCGCTGAAGAATTGATGCTTTTGAACTGTGGTGTTGGAGAAGANAATCAGAATGTTGACAAACTGAACTATCTTGGGGTTTGTTTGGCTCAGGCTTTCATTTTTTAACATGGTATCTGGCATTCGCCTGTGTGTGTATGTTCATTTGCTTCAGTCATGTCCGACTCTTGGCGATTCTATGGACTGTAGCCCTCCAGGCTTCCCTGTCCATGGGATTGCCCAGGTAAAAATACTGGAGTGGGTTGCCTCTCCCTTTTCCAGGAGATTTTCCTGACCTAGGGGTTGAACCTGTGTCTCCTGCATTGCAGGTGGATTCTCTACCTCTGAGCCACTGGAGAAGCCTGGCATTTGCCTATAGTATTTTATAAATGAATCTCGTTTCTAACATAATTTACTTTTTCTATATCAGTGTTTAGGTAAAAGAAGTACTTTCCTTTTAACAATAAACAGAAACTAACCTCCCAGAGATTGGCCAAAGTCTTTTAAGTGTACAATCCTTAGAGGTAATACAATCCTCTCATTTTGCCGATGGGAGGACAGTTAGACCTAGCAAGGTGAAGTGAGTTAGTTGCCCAAGACTGATAAGAGACTCTGCCAAAGATGATGCTTTTGTCTGCTTTTTGTTTCCCAATCTTATGTTTATTCATATGTATAAACATATTCATATATATTATATTATTTGTATGAAATGGATTTTGCATCTGCAAATTTCGGTATCCATGGGGGTCCTGGAACCTTGCCCCCTTTCTCCCACCCCCCTCACGATAGCAAGAGATGACCGTACTTTTATTCCCAATTCCCTTCTCACAGTCTAGAATGGGGATTCTCCAGGGCAAAGGCTATCAAGCTGATTCAGCCTTTGATCTCAGTAGCCTAGTGTTTTGTACAAACCGAGAGATATTTCATTCTTTATGCATTTGCATAAACAACATATCATTTGGGTTGCTTGTGGTATTAGGAACAGAAAACACAGTTCATACTGGACTTCAGTGAATGAACAGGAGCTTATAGGTTCTTGTAAAAAATCTTAAAAAAAAAAGGTCTCACAGAAAGTTTAATTTAGAGGTAGGCTGGTCTTTGGTTGATCCACAAGTTCATGATTCCATTCAGAGGAAGCTAGTTTGTAATTCGCATACCTCCACTCCCTGTGGGTATTGTCTTCATCCTCAGGCTTGCTTCTCTTCTGGCACAGAAAGAGCTCTCCTGGAACCATGTACTTCCTCTTTTACACTCCAAGAGAAAGGAAGGAACTGTCCAACTAAACTGACCTTTTAAGTAGCAAGTTTACATTAATCATTTTTTTTTTAATGTTAAGCAGTTAAGTAGTATAGCATCTTAAACATGATACCACAAGTGTCAATTCCAGAAGAATAGAAATAAGCATCGTGGAAACTAGCGGTTGTGTTGTATCTGATTATTGCTAAAGAATCTTAAATTTGTTTTGGCAAAAGTGATGTCTAAGAAAGTACTTTTCAAACTTTAATTTAGGAATCACCTGGAGATCTCATTAAAATCCAGGATTTGATTTAGTTGGTGTGGAGTGGGACCTATAATTCTACACTTTTAATAAGTTCCTAGGTTATTCTAGTGCTGGTGGTCCGTTTTGCATAGCCAAGGTTTTAAAGACCACACTGTTTCTGGCATTTCCTAAGGTGTTGAGAACTAGCTCAGTTTACTACTGCAAACCACCAGCATCTCTTTTCTGGACCTGTGCAGTAGCCTGATAACCAGTCTCCCTCCTTAAGCCTCTTGGTCCTCTGTAATTCATTCTCTAAATGGAGCTATGTTGATCATTTTCATATGTAAATCAGTCACGTCATTTTCTTGATTAACCTACTAGTAACCCATTGCGTTAGAATCGAATCTAAACTCCTTACCCTAACTGCACAATACTAAATGATGCAACCCCTGCCTGCCTCCCTCTCCAGTCTCTTTACATACCATTCTTCTCTTTGTTCACTTCGCTTTAGTTCTTTGAACCTCCCTTCATGCTACTCGTAATGTGGACCCCGCATCTTCCTGCTTCTTCTCTTTATTCAGGTCTCTGCTTAGATACTAACCACTTCTGAGTGTACCTTATGAATGACTACAGAGAAATAAGTTCTTGAGGGATTGTCATACTGAGACAGTAGATCACCAACTCTGTTAATTCAGCTCATGATTTTTGTAAAAGTCACTTTAAATTTTTGTTTGGTTCTGTTCATATTAGAGATTGTTTCATCATGCAATTAAAGGGGTTTTCCCCCATATTTTTTATATTAATAGATGTTTCTTTTTCCTATCCAAGTCACTATGTGCCCAGTATTCAGCAGACAAACGAGAAGATGAGAAGATGTGTGATCATTTGATAAGAGCAGCTAAATATCGAGACCATGTGACCGCAACTCAACTAATCCAGAAAATTATCAACATTCTCACAGACAAGCATGGAGCCTGGGGAAATTCTGCAGTGAGGTAAAGAGATACCTTTAGGATTTGGCCACTGATTTTCTGTGGAAGGCCTAGGTTAAGATAAATGGCTTTGATCAAATGGATATGATCAAGACCAGATGAAGAACAGAGTAATTTAATTTTATAATTTATCTTCTACTATGAATTTAAAGCAAAGGGGAAGGAGAAAATCAGTATGGGTATAGTTATGGATTTTTATGGATATTTCAGTTTC
Source organism: Neotragus pygmaeus (assembly GCA_006410875.1). Classification (NCBI taxonomy): domain Eukaryota; kingdom Metazoa; phylum Chordata; class Mammalia; order Artiodactyla; family Bovidae; genus Neotragus; species Neotragus pygmaeus. The sequence continues at coordinate 892,349 of SJYV01020686.1, forward strand.
CTTCAACTACTCTTAAAGGAATAGTTGCTCATATATTTATTTATTTTGAAGTGAACTGTTAATGAAGTTGTTGATTTAAACTATTTTACTTGTAGCACTTATATCTGAATTTATACAAATACAGTATTTTATTTGAAGAAATGATTCCCTATTTATACTTTTTAGTTTTTAGCATATAAATTTGTAACATAATAATATATGTTGTCTTACTGAGTTTTTGTTGCAGATTACTGAGCTATGATGACACAATACTTTAAAATTTTATTTACTATACCTTCCTCCTTGGAATATTTTATTCTACAGGTTTTAGGAACATGTTTTGACTCATTTAAGTAATGTTAATGAAAAATTTCTTTGTTTCCCACTAGAAAAACATTTTTTAGTTCCTCATTTCTGCATAACTTTTTCTGGAAGACAACAACAAAGGAAAATAGTAAATAGCTTGTGTATCATGTATAGGTGTAACTGGCTTCTGCTTGTGTTTCAAGCAATTTATGTGTTTAGCAAAGTCTAGTTTAGAGATTTTCCAGTAAATAGAAGATGATTTTAGTTTTTTTTAAGCTGAACTTTATAAACTAGTTGAGTTGAAACCTATCTGTTTTGGAGTGTTTCTTAGTACAAGTATTTGCTAATATAGAGAAGATCTGTTTCATCATGCTTATCTTGAAAAATACTTAAAATGAATCTTGTTTCTTGGCATATCATTTTTGATGTTCAGAAGACAAACAGGTCAAGACAAAAGGACTGAGTAAAGGCAGAAACCGTGTGTGTTTGTTTGTTTGTTTTAATCGTATTCCAGCTGATCTCAGCTGCAAGAGTGGTCATGGGAATGCCATGAATTACTGGATCAGAGCTCTCCAGTGCCTTGTCTTACAGCATATAAAAGTCCGTGGGTGTATATATGGGGGCGACTGAGGAAGAGGAGTTCTGGTGAAGGTTTTAGAGTTTCATTATACTTTAATATAACAGATGTATTGTAGTCATTTCGACACCAGGTTGTATATATACGAGGAGATTAGTTTGATGTATAGTGGTTGGCACATATTGGGAGCTCCATATGTGTTTGTTGCTTTTTTTTTTTTAGGCTTAAATTTTTTTCTTTAACATAAAGAAATTTTTGAAATTTTAAAATGAAAATGTTTAGGCAACTTATACCAAATGGGTCTTTTTTATGATGTCGGAATTCTTTCTAGTGATAGCTATATCTTTGTATAACATAGATATATGCTAAGCATTTTTTTTCTGAAGTGATTTTTGTGTAATAAAATATCTTGGAGAACTAAATGGACTGTGAAGTATATTTGTCTATAAATAGTGTTTCTGTAATAGAGTTATTCAAAGGCTTCAAGTCTATTATTCTATAGAGCCAGAAAAAATGGAAGAAAATTCTGAAATTTTAATGTTTCCCCAAATTGACAGAACATTTTTTACTTTTTTGCTTCCAAATGAAAACAGCTGTCAAAGTGCTTGCTTTTAAATGCATACATTTTAAATTAAGAGCAACAACAAAAGATACATCATTGAAAGGAAAATTAATATTAGTATTGATAATTTTTCTGTATAAATCTCATAACTTACTTAGATTTTATTAAAAACAGTGCTGTAGCAAAAGCACATTGTGCCTCCACGTTGATACTTTTGTCATTATATTTAGTTCAGTGTCCCATTCAACTGTTACTTATTTAGAACACTTGGTTACTCCCTAATGCTTTTAATACAATCATCTTAAGATAGTCCTTTTCAGTGTTAATCGCACTTAGAGTGCATTTGTAGACCTTTTTTAGGTAGCTGTGTAAGAAAACAGGTGATAAAACGTAGGCTGGCTTACCATTCTTTGACAGTGGGTAACTATTCTGATTTCCCTTGTATGAAGCTTGCATAATCAGCTTGTAAATTATGGACATGGTTGTAATAAATGAGACTAACAGA
>SJYV01020686.1:899277-940769 GCA_006410875.1 Neotragus pygmaeus
GTGTGACACTGTACAAGTTAAACTAACAGAATCTTAATTTCATATGCATCTATTTATTTCAGACAGATTACCCGTGAAAAGAAGGCAGTTGTAGCTGGTTTGCATAGAACCTGAGGTTTAAAGGAAGAGGGAAATGTTAACTTATTGCAAAGATGGCAAATGTTGCCAATAAGATAAGCGTATTAGACAGTAAGATCCTCTTCAGCTCTAATATTTTGTTTTCAAAAAGTTTATTTGGGAATCAGGAAAGAATATCTAGAGTTTGTATGTTAATATCTGTACATGTGTGCTTTCTCAGTGCTTAGTTGTATCCAACTCTTTGTAGCCCCATGGTGTGTAGCCTGTCTGGTCCCTCTGTCTTTGGATATTCCAGGCAAGAATACTGAAATGGTNAAAAACAGAAACAGATCAGAAGAATCAGGAGACCAGGCTACAGAGGTACATAAGGGGGCACTTCCAGGATGGTGATCCACGGCGTTGACATCCCAACGATGCTGGAGAGCAAGAGAAATGAAGATGCAAGTGAAAATAGTCCCTGCATCCATGACCTATGGATATCATGGCCTCTGGGAGTGGGATCATTCACGCCATTTTCCTGAATTTTTGAAGTTGTTTTCCCTAAAACTCGTAGTGTGCATTGCAAAATCACGCGCTAGGCAGCATCCCAGCTATGCACATGCTGACTGCTGTCAGCGTTCTGAAGGGGCGTCTGTCTTTGAACCGCTCTGCAGTGCTTGCTGAGCACCTCCATTTGCCTTCCTTTGGCTTCTGGGCCCTCCTTCACTCAGAACCCAGCAGTTATCACTCTGCTTTCGTCCCAGAACTTTCCTCATCAGATTAGGCTGCCTTCCACTTTCTGAATGAGTGTTTAACCATTTCCGTCTCATTAAAACCTACCTGTGCCCCGAGGCTTTCAAACCAACATTGATTCAGCATCTAAGGGTATGGCGGCAAATGTCCAGGGTCTGTCCCGAAGGAGAGGTTTATGTGAGTCAGTGACACAGACATGTTCACAGGTAAGTGTCACACAAAGCAGAGTAAATGTGCCCTCAGCAGAAAAAGCGAAGAAAGGGAGTTTGATTCTAAGTGCAAACAATTTACTCTGCTAAAAGCCAGTCTATTAAATTATTTGAGCTGATAAACTTATTTGATGGTGGAAAAGGTCAAGGTGAGAACGACGTTTACATTTAACTGGAGCCTTTTAAACTTTAATCTAAGGTACCAAGTAAACAGATGATTAGGGCATTATGCTGAGTTTAGGGCAATTTACCTAAAATTTCTTTAATCCAAGTTTGTGGCCACAGAGATTTGTGTTTTTTGGCTTATTTGTGAGTCTATACTACTCTTAATTTTGTCTTTTTTTTTTTTTTTTTTTCCTCTGTTGCTTGTGGCTATGAGGTCAGAGTAGATGTTTAATACAAGTACGTACTATAATCACCTGAATTTGCCAAAATTTCTTATCAGTTGTCCTTCTGATTAACTGTTACTCTGTTCTCTGTTCTTTGGTTTTTGTAAAGTTCCCCTCTACTTGACTAACCTTTAGATAGGTTTCTTTTTTCTCTAGGTCTTTGATCTCTCTTTTCTTAGAGCATTTACTTTAGAAAACTTTCCTTTGTAAATTCTTTGTCTGTCCCTTGAAAGATGTAAACCTCCCAAGCTTTGCCAGTTTTGCCCAGAAATATCTTTTTCAGTGGAGAAGGAAATGGCAACCCACTCCAATATTCTTGGCTGGAAAATTCCATGGACAGTGGACCTTGGCAGGCTGCAGCCCATGGGGTCTCAGGGAATTGGACACGACTGAGGACTGAGTGACAGGATACACACTCACACACATCTTTCTTCAGGACTGGATGCCACACCATGGAAATGAACTCTTGAAGAAGATCTCCTAGTCTCTGCGGGAGGGTAGACACCTAACTTTCTCACCGTGACCATGACTAACTTATCCTCTGATGTCTTCCAGTCCGTCCACTCTTATTCACCCCCAAGTTTAGAAACCCTCCTGTCTATGGTTCTGGTAGAGCTGAGTTCCACTTCTCTCCTCTCTGGCAAGAGTCTTAAAACAGTCTTCCCTGCCTTCTTAACTCCTTTGTTTACATTTGTGACATTTGTAATTTCCAAAACCAAGAATCTCTCGGGCACTTTCCTTCCGTGTTTAAAAAATAACTACTTCTAAGTCACACTTAGCTGACCAGATTTAACAAGTTCCTCCATTTTTTACAGCTCTCTGTCTAGACATCACAGATTCTGGAAGAAGTTATTTTCCAAGTTTCAATGTCAATCTTCTCTGATAATAGTTTCCCTGTCTTTCTTTGGTGTCCCGCTGATAGAGTTGGGGTAACCCATACAGTTTTCAAATATTTAACACATTCTCAATGAGGTTACCTTTTTCTTTTGTCTGACAATCTATCAAAATCAATGTCTCAAAAAAAAAAAAATCAATGTCTCTCTTGGAAATCAGTCAATTGTTTTATCTGGCAGAATTCCACTTACTATAGGTGTGTCTTATTTACTGTTAACCTGAAAATGATGCTTACTAAGGGACTGTTCAAGTCAGATGCGTTTACCTGCTTTTGAAGAGAGGAAGAAAGGAAGAAAGATACGTATCTGTGTGGCTTGCTTAACTATTTTGATCACTAATCAGGAGAACTCAAAATGATTTCATACACTGCATGACCTCCTGACAAGTTTCTAAGAAAGGTTAAGTTACAATTTGGGAAATGAACGTGCAATTTTCCTAAGTCTCTCTTGCTTGAAAAATTTAGAGCTTTTCTGTTCGTATGGATATAAAACTTATGTCAGTCTTTCTTTGAGTTGGACAACTTTAATTCAAAGGAAATCTGTGACATATGTATCTGTCTGTGCCAGGCACCAGACCAGGTGCAGAAGGAGCTGGCATAACACACCGAAATTCAGATAAATGTTTTCAAAATCATGACATAAGAACACTTTCATAATTCTTACAGTCTGTTGGCTGATACAGTCTTTAATATAACAATGATAAATTTAAAGATTTTCCTAAGACTTTATTGCTTTTCTTTGTTAAATATTAATATTTTTTCTTTTTCTGATAAAACACTGGCCCATGATCTACATAGGGCTTCCCCAGTGGCTCAGACAGTAAAGAATCTGCCTGCGATGCAGGAGAGCTGGGTTTGATTCCTGGGTTGGGAAGATCCCCTGGAGAATGGAATGGCAACCCACTCCAGTATTTTCACCTGAAGAATTCCATGGACAGAAGGAGCCTAGCAAGCTACAGCCTATGGGGTTGCAAAGAGTCAGCCATGACTGAGCGGCCAGCACTACTAACTGCTATGATCTACAAGGCTCTTGCCTCTTCAGTCTAAGAAGCTCTGATACAAGAAGACACCTGTACTGGTCTGGATTTTGCTTAGATGGGCAGGGAGCAACTAAGTTCCTTCCTCTGTTAGGTTCGTATCAACAGAGGTCACGGTTCCAGGTGACTGGTCAGGCCAGAAGTGAAGCTACACAGCCCAGGAAATTGGAAAATCACAACTGAAATGGTCACAGGCACTTTAGACATATTTCTACAAGTGGAAAAAGCAAGGAGAGTGATTGAGATTCCCTGCATCAATTTTAATTTTCTTTCCTCTCTGTTAGTTCATACGCTGTCTTGGTGACTCCAGATTATTGGGAAATGATAAAGAAAAATGTGAATCTTATTATCTGGGGCTTTCCTTTATCTGTCCCGACCCTCATTCTTGCCAATCAGTTCCAATCTCCAGGAGAAACCTAATTTTGTCTCTTGCCTTCTTGGAGTAAAAGGCTTATGGCTCAGTTCTGCTCTTCCTCATTCCTTATGCAGAGAATGAGAGATAAAAAGGCAATAAGAGAACTATACTTTTTTCTTTATAACATTTAATTTGAGATGTGTGTTCTTCCCTCCTTATGTCAAGTTCTCCTTCCTTATGCATAAGAAAAATGGTCTAGAAGGAGATACCACCACCTAATGACTTACACAGCAACCTTGTATTTCCATAAACCGACAACCTTTAGTGAGTTCTCCACTGGAGTCAGTGGTTTGGTTTTCCCTGTATAGCAGGTCACCTCCAAACTATTTTAAACTTTTGTTTTCCTTTTCACTTTTTAGAAACTAGTTTGTAGGACAGCTTCTCCCCTTGGCATGAAGTTCAAATGATAGCTTTAGCTTTGTCTGGTAATTGTGCCTGACTTCTTTTTCCCATATGAGCTTATGATATCATTTTGCAAGTAAGTCATTCACTGATTCGTTTCAACAATTTTATCTAGTGCCTGTAATGTGCCAGCCCCCGTGATAGTGTGGGGAAATGAACACAGACTTTGAAGTGTAGTTAATTGTATTAATACCAACACTAAATAGTGTTTATTAAGCATCCATATGTGTGTGTATATATATATATATATATATATATATATATTTAGGTTCACAAATCTTTTTTTTTTCTTATAAGATATACAGTCCTAATAACAAATTATGATGATTCATTGCCTAATTTAGTTCTTACCTAAGAGGAGGCAAAGAATGCCCAAACATACATTTTCTGTAAAGAATTTAGGATTTTAAGGAAAAGAACAAATGCCATAAGGATTAAGTTTTATTTCCAGGTCTTTCCATGAGTATTCAGTAGACATTGTAGGGTGTTCCTTCAAAGTTTCATACTTACTCATCTCTGCAAAGAGCTGTCTTCTTTCTGCCATGGTATTTCCTCTTTTCCCACTATCTTCAATCATTCTATGAGACAAAATAATTACAATGTGTATTAGCCTCATGCTAATGAGGCAAGCAGCCATTTCTATATAAACACACATGCTGTAGTTGTGCTACAAACATAGACACAAACTATTGAAAACTGTGAATTTAAAAAGAATAGCTTTCCTTTGACTTACTTAAATGGTTGTACATATTGTCCATATACAATGTTACAGTTGTTAGAGGAAGTATAAAATTTTAATTTTCTAACACACAAATAACTACTGTTGAGGATCACCGTGCACTATAACTGAATATAACCCTCTGTCATCATTCTGTTAGATGATTCATTTCACATACAGTTTCTCGATCAACTTTCAGAAGGCCTGCAAAGAATCTTAGAGCATATGTTACAGATCCCATTCAAGAAAACATGAGAGCGAGACTCCCGTAGACTTAGTAAAGTCAACAGCGCAGACATTTCTGACTCCAAGACCAGTCTACTTTCCACCACATTCTGTTGCAACTTGACCCAGCTGTACCTAAAACCTCAATTTAAAAGCAGGTCATTTTCCAAATGTTCATTTCTGATGGAAGTGTTTGGAACCTGCAACAGTTTTTCAGTACACAATAATTTCATTGTGTACTGGTTAGGTTCACCTCTCTCTACTTAACCATACCATTATCTGTAATGGAATTATTTTAAAAATACTAGAAAAACACCAACATCTAAAATGAAAAATTAAAACAAAAGGATTAAAAAATGAAAATTTGACTGAAGAAAAAGAAAATTATGGGAAAGTTAATGGAAATGATGTTTAGCCCCACAGAGAGTTTTGGGCTAAACACTAAGCATTTTATAGGTTGATGGAGTTGATTTTTTGCTACAGCTAATTAACTTTTAAAAACTAAAGTTTCCTTTCTCATATACACAAATATACATACACCAATCTATGCGTATATGTTTGCATTCAGGCATGGTAAAAGAAGGCACAGTTGATCTTTTTGCATGTCTTTCAGTGGACCTTGTTCTTTCTCAAATGTGAATTTTTCTCAAGCTATCAGTATTATTTCTGTCTGGACTTCCCTCACTCTATACATGGATAAGTTTCAGTCACCCTACAGGTCTCAGTTCAGGTGTATTTTCCTCTGAAATTCTCCCAAACTCTCTATGATGGGCTGGGTTTAGGGCCTTTCCTCTGAGCCCCCATAGTCAGCTATGTCTCCTTCTCAACTCTGGGTATACAACAGTGATGAAGTCGCAGTTCCTGCCCTCAATGGGCTTACACTCCAGTAGGGAGATACGGAAGCATAAAAGCAATAAAAGCACTGTGAAGTAATCATAGCCATGGTAGCGGAAAAAAAAATAGTGAATGCAAGAGAGGCTGACTACCTGGGGGCAAAATTATAGGAACTACCATCCTCCCTTGGTAGCCAAGGGGGACTGGTTCCAGTCCCTCCTCTGCTTCCCCTATACCAAAATCCTTGCATGCTCAAATCCCTTACATAAAACAGTGTTGCACATTTGGCCCTCTGGATCTGCCTTTGATGGGAGTTGGTTAAATCTTCAGTGTGGACCCCACAGATATGGAGGGTCCACTGTGAATGCAGCAGACAGCTCAAAAGATGAGGGGCTGTGTATGAAGCGACTCACTGGAGAGCGAAAGAAGAACGTTGGTGGTGAAACAAAATGGAATGTCAGACAAACTGGTCAAACAGCCTCTCCAGTTGCTTCTATGAGTTAAGGATTATCTGTCTATCGCCAGGAAAGAAAAGGAGTGCTTGGAATAGCCTTGGTTTACAGAGTTAGGGAACTTTCCTGGTGGCTCAGATGGTAAAGAATCTGCCTGCAACGGAGGAGACTCTGGGTCAGGAAGATCTCCTGGAGAAGGGAATGACAACCCACTCCAATATTCTTGCCTGGAGAATCCTATGGATAGAGGAGCCTGGTGGGCTACAGTCCATGCAGTCACAAAGTCAGACACAACTAAGCAACTAATACTTTAACTTTACAGAGTTATGAGTGCATACCTGTCCACAATGGGTGATAATATAACCAACAGTTAGTGAAAGTTAAATCACTCAGTCATGTCCGACTCTGCGACTCCATGGAATGTAGCCTACCAGGCTCCTCTGTCCATGGGATTCTCCAGGCAAGAATACTGGAGTGGGTTGCCATTTCCTTCTCCAGGGGATCTTCCTGACCCAGGGATTGAACCCAGGTCTCCCACATTATAGGCAGACACTTTAACCTCTGAGTCACCAGGGAAGCCCAATATAACCAAGGTCAGAAATAATAATTGGAAAGGCACAGAATTATTAATGAAGCTTCTTCAACTTGGTAATAATGCAGTGGTATTGTTTAGTTGCTAAGTTGTGTCCAGCTCTTTTGCAACTCCATGGACTATAGCCCATCAGGCTAGTCTGTCTGTGGAATTTCCCAGGCAAGAACTGGAGTGGGTTGCCATTTCCTTCTCTAGGGGCTCTTCCCAGCCCAGGGATCAAACCCGTGTCTCCTGCATTGGCAGGTGGATTCTTTACCACTGAGCCACCTGGGAAGTCCGACGATGCAGTGCTGAACACAGTCAAATAATTTTCTTTTTATGAGATTTTGAATGTGCAGGTATGGTTGAAATATAGATGCCTGGAGAAAAACATGATCTTCTGATTCATGTAACCCATCTCCTTTTCTCCAGAGAAGGCAGGTAGGTAATAATCTGACATTCACAAAATAGTCTGGGGATAGCTTTCATTTTTTATTTCAAGAGCTCAGAAGTAGAGTTGAAGTAGTAGATAGGGGATAAAACAGGATATGTTTCTGTATCTGTCTATATGTTGGATTGAGATGAAAAGAATCATTAAAAATAAATCACAAAGGATGGCAGGCTAGCAAACTCAGACTGAAAATGTCAGGGAAGTAAAGACTGGCCTGTGAACTTGCGGCAATGGTGCCCGCATTACTCACTTGGTCCTGTCTGTGACATCTCTTTTTCTAGATAACTTTTTGTGGGTCTCTGTAAGGTTGCTAGGGGCAGTGGCTGAAAATTTAAATTAGTCACAGTGTCTAGCTAAATCCAATCAACAAAAACTATGTCCAGTTGGTATTTATTGAACACATGAATAAAATACATTTAAAAAAGAGGAAAGAGAGAGAAAGGAAGAATAAGTTTTCTTTCCTCAAAGTGGACTTTCAATTATATTTTCAGAAATTGACTTGTAGAAGAGTGAAATTCCAATTGTATTAGTTTCAGAGATTAATTATTTGAAATGAGTGAATCCACTTTATATTTGAAAAATAATCTCAGCCCAAGCATTTAAAAAAATTATACTTATGTATTTATTCCAGNAGGCAGACACTTTAACCTCTGAGTCACCAGGGAAGCCCAATATAACCAAGGTCAGAAATAATAATTGGAAAGGCACAGAATTATTAATGAAGCTTCTTCAACTTGGTAATAATGCAGTGGTGTTGTTTAGTTGCTAAGTTGTGTCCAGCTCTTTTGCAACTCCATGGACTATAGCCCATCAGGCTAGTCTGTCTGTGGAATTTCCCAGGCAAGAACTGGAGTGGGTTGCCATTTCCTTCTCTAGGGGCTCTTCCCAGCCCAGGGATCAAACCCGTGTCTCCTGCATTGGCAGGTGGATTCTTTACCACTGAGCCACCTGGGAAGTCCGACGATGCAGTGCTGAACACAGTCAAATAATTTTCTTTTTATGAGATTTTGAATGTGCAGGTATGGTTGAAATATAGATGCCTGGAGAAAAACATGATCTTCTGATTCATGTAACCCATCTCCTTTTCTCCAGAGAAGGCAGGTAGGTAATAATCTGACATTCACAAAATAGTCTGGGGATAGCTTTCATTTTTTATTTCAAGAGCTCAGAAGTAGAGTTGAAGTAGTAGATAGGGGATAAAACAGGATATGTTTCTGTATCTGTCTATATGTTGGATTGAGATGAAAAGAATCATTAAAAATAAATCACAAAGGATGGCAGGCTAGCAAACTCAGACTGAAAATGTCAGGGAAGTAAAGACTGGCCTGTGAACTTGCGGCAATGGTGCCCGCATTACTCACTTGGTCCTGTCTGTGACATCTCTTTTTCTAGATAACTTTTTGTGGGTCTCTGTAAGGTTGCTAGGGGCAGTGGCTGAAAATTTAAATTAGTCACAGTGTCTAGCTAAATCCAATCAACAAAAACTATGTCCAGTTGGTATTTATTGAACACATGAATAAAATACATTTAAAAAAGAGGAAAGAGAGAGAAAGGAAGAATAAATTTTCTTTCCTCAAAGTGGACTTTCAATTATATTTTCAGAAATTGACTTGTAGAAGAGTGAAATTCCAATTGTATTAGTTTCAGAGATTAATTATTTGAAATGAGTGAATCCACTTTATATTTGAAAAATAATCTCAGCCCAAGCATTTAAAAAAATTATACTTATGTATTTATTCCAGTGGGATGAAACTCCTAGATCTAGGATTACTGTTTCGAAAGGAACACACGTATATAAAGTGGACAGGTCATGCCATGTTGCCACCCAACTCAGAGGAGACACACCGACATGGGTAATGATGACCAGGCTCCTGTTTTCCACACTGATACAGGTATGCCATATTAACCAGATTAGATTTTAATCCATCTAAGAGTCAAGATTGGTAATAAATTTGTAATTTTCTGATCAATGGGGTTAAGAACCTAGCACACTTTCTTTATTCAAGTTCTTTGAACATGACACGTCTGTTGGCATGCACCACCTCTTTCCCCGACTGCTTTGTGTCATAGCACTGTTCTTAAATGACGTATTTATTCATATGCATTGTTATTTTCTGCCAGCTGTCTATTTCATTGTTTTGGCACTTTCTGCCCTGCCAGAGTTGATTGAAATCTTTGTATGGGCTGGCTTACTGTCTTCATGTCTTCCAGGGCTTCATGTCCTACTCAGTAAAGTCTTTCTCCTTTCTGTGTTTACGTCTACTATATTTCATAATTAGAGCTGCTAAATACAAATGCCTCATATTTCTTTGTAAGGTCCAGTTATGCTTTTTTCTTTTTTTTGACAGTGGATAACCGATTGTTAAAACACTTCCCCAGTGATAAAAATCTAACCTTATTATATGTTGTTGTTTAGTCACTAAGTCATATCTGACTCTTTGGAACTCCATGGACTGTAGCAGCCAGGGTCCTCTGTCTGCAGGATTCTCCAGGCAAGGATACTGGAGTGGGTTGCCATTTCCTTCTCCACAGACCATGCATTTTAAAGCAAAATCTTGTATTGTGAAGCAGAAGGTGAAATATACGCAAACTACACTGATGTCACCTTTTGGTCTATTCACCCCCATTTTGGTTAATTAACTCATAAAAGAATAATCATTAGTTACACAATAGGTATTAAATCTCACTTCTAAGTAAAATGTGTACCTTATGAGGAAAAGAAAGAAAAACCCAGTGGTTTGAAATAATGGAAAACTTGGAAAATAATTACAAATATAAAAGGAAAAATAGCATACCTCTCATTCTACCCCCAGAGTTTCTTGGGAAGCAGTGTTGCTAGATAAAATGGAGAATATTCATTTATTCCTCATTGATCAGAGTGAAAATAGTAAAATGGGGGCACGCCAGTTTCCACCTTACGCTGATTCCATGGAAGGACTCATGGACAAAATGAGTTCCTGAATCAGGCTGCTTAGTTTCCAATTTAACTGATTAGTGGAACTTGTAATACACAATGCCTGGCTATATTCTCATCAGATTAGAAAGAAAGAAGAGCAAAACTCTCAGGAGAGGAAGGAGAAAGTGCTTTACAGAGAACAATTTCACTTCTTAAACTGTCAAGAAGCTTGGCATTTTGTGAATTTAAGTATAACAACAACTGCCTGAAGTCATACGGAGGAGATGAAGGGGAAAATAACCTGTCTATGATAATACTAATATCACAAAGTGCATGGCTCACCAACAGGCCTGATTTGATCGGTTTCTGTTGCTCATTCATGTAGATGAGATGTTTACCTTGGAATTTACCAGAAGATCGCAGCAATGTCAAAAGCATAAAGAACTAACAACGACAAATAAGGCATAGGCCCCATAAGATGTTTCTTTTACTAGCACTCAGTCCCACAGATTACACAGGCTGTGCATTGTTTTCAGTTTTGAGACTCCATCCATTCATTTATTTAAGCAATATTTATAATTTAGCTGCAATTGATAAGACGCACTGCTAGCTTCTTGAGATCTGAAGATGAGTAAGACATGATCCTTGCCATTAAGAAGCTCACATTCTAGAAAGGGGAAACAAAGTCTCCAACAAGTAATTATAAATTGGTGTAATACATACAATAATGAAGTATGTTCTGCTGGATATAGTGGTTTATATCTAGGAAGGTTCTAAAGAGTTATCAAAGAAAGGGTGACTCTGGGGCAGAGCTTTAAGAGAGAAATAGGAATTTTCCAAATAGAAAAGAGTGAAGGGAGGGCAATTATAGTTAGAAAGAATCACTAAAAAAAGAAGTGTGGAGCTTGAAAAATGGTATATGTTGCATTTGGGAACTGAGAATAGTTCAGTATTGCTGAGTGCAAGTGAGAGGCAAGTAGGCATCCCATCTAGAAAGCCTTATTTGTCAAGTCTAGATAGTATATGGCTTTCTTCCAAAAAGCTGGGTGCCATCCATGGTTTAAGCAGGGAATTGATCTAAATAGATTTTGGCAAGATTGCTCTAGATTATATGTTGAGTGAGGGAAAGACTGGGGAGCAGGAGGGTAAGGGGTAGAAACCCAAGAGTAAGGGCAGAGTGTAGTTAGCTGGATACTTCTGTGGTTCAGGAGTGAGAATAATATATCTTAGGCTAAAGGGGTGACTTCAGAGATATTTAGGCCACATTCAGTAGGACTTGGTGACTGGCAGGTCACATGGAGAACAGCAGAGGAGAGGACCTCGACTTTTGCTTTCCCAGGGAACTTCACCTATATTAGAAAACACTCTGCTGATCTCCTGGCCATAACGGGTTTGTAGGAGGTGAGGTCATCAAGTCACCCTTCTTCCAGCACAGTCATTAAAAACGGCTGAAAACTGGATGAGAAGGATTCTACCTCTTAGACCCTATATAGGAGGCGAATGAAATAACAGAGCAGAAGAGTGTGGGAACCAGAAAGAAATAAAGAATAAATCCAAATGTAAGGCGCAGAGTGTTGGAAGAAAAGTGCATTTCATTTTGGCTTAGTGAGAAGTTCACACTGAAATATCACATCCTTCATAACAGCTCTTTAATCCAACATCATCTGTAATAAACAGACATTTCTATTACGGATGATGTATAAGACATTTTAAATGTAGAAGCTTAAACTAATGGTGTCTTCCATTTGTATAACTTTCTGATGATTATAAAATGCTTTTCCCTATAACCTGGTGAGGAAGTTGAAGAGATATTATTAATATTACTCTCAAATTCTAGCTGAAGAATTTGAGACTCGGGCCCTCCCAAATATAAAGTATTTTCTGACAGAGCAGGAAATGGAATCCATTATTTTTTTTGCTTTTAATTTTGAGATTCTTCAGCTAGTATGGATTCCAATAGCCAGCAATCTTATTCCTGCCACATTGTTCAACACAAATGAAGATTTTCTGAAATTGGTAAACTGAAAAGCAGTTGGTGATCAACAGCCCAAAAGGAGACTAGGGAGAAAGGGCTCACAGAACTCTCAAATGTCACTGAGAAATCCCTTTGGGTGCTACTTCTTACTGGAATCCTCCCCTTTTAAATCACTGTTGTCTTGGAAATGATCATTCAGATGAAAACAGTTCCCAGCGTCCAGACTTATGTAAACCCAGACACATACAAACACAGCAACTCATACCCTGATTCACACTCTCACATTTTAAATTCACCAAAGCTGACAGTGTTTTTAGAAATGTCTGGCTCTGTTTGGCTTCTGCTCCCCTTTAGCAAACACTAGACATGAGGATTTAGCGTTTAGTGTGATGAGCCCCTTCCTAGGCTTTACACTTCCCTCCCTTTGCTCCAGGTGGATGACAGGAACATGCGGGGTCCTGCTGTCACCAACTGTGGTGACACCCAAAATTAATAACTGCAATGCAGGCCCTTCCAAGCTCCTTTCCTCAACTGATTTCCTGTGTGCCCGTGCATGCTCAGTCACTTCAGCTGTGTCTGCTTCTTTGTGACCCCATGGACTGTAGCCTGCCAGGCTCCTCTGTCTATAGAGTTATCCCAGGCAAGAACACTGGAGCCGGCTGCCGGTTACTCCCCCAGGGGAATCTTCCCAACCCAGGGATCGAACCTGCGGCCCCTGCATTGGCAGGTGGATTCTTTATTGGTGGCATATAAATGCCTGTTTCTATTTCTATTAATGAAAGGGGCCTCTGAGAGCATTTTCTCATATTTACATTCTAGTCCCGATCTCTGGCAATATGATAGAACAGTATTCAGAGCTCTTTCCTGAGGCAAAGTATAATTGCATTTGCTTCTACCTCCTAGTCCTTTATCTAGATGAGCTCCTGAAAGAAGGAAAATGCTGTCACTGAAATAAATGGCTATAATGGGTTTCTGGCTCAGCCTTTTACTTTGAACATCATTTCGGAACTTGAGTTTGTTTTGGGGAATGAGGGACATGAGCTTACTATTTTAGGGCTAGGACCCGCTGGATTTGTTATCAGGGATTTGGTCTTTCCTCCAAAGTACCCACCATGGTGGTTCTCAGCAGTGGCTGAACATCACCCTGACCTGGAGACTTCATAAGAAAATACAACGACTACCTGGATCTACTGAATTGGGGGTTGAAGCGGAACCCTTGCACTTTAACAGTGCACCACAGGCATCCCTGATACATAGCCAGATTGGTGCTAGAAATACTGTTAGTTGAGTTTGGTTGTTGAACAAGAACAACAGGTTGGAATTCTTTTTATAAAAATTTATTTTTGGCTGTGCTGAGTGTTCGATGCTGCACTGAGTGTTTGTTGCTGCACGTGGTCTTTTCTCTAGTTGCAGCAAATGGGGGCTGCTCTCCAGTCGCGAGTGCACAGGCTTCTCATTGCGGTAGCTTCTCTTGTTGCCCAGCACAGGCTCTAGGAAAGCCAGCTCAGTGATTGCGGTGAACCAGGCTTAGTTGCCCTGAGGCTTGTGGGATCCTAGCTTCTGAACCAGGGGTGGAACCCATGTCCTCTGCATTGGCAGGCAGATTCTTAACCACTGGACCACCAGGGAAGTCCCTAGGTTGAAATTCTTATGTTGCCTTGTAATATGTTTCTCTAAGTTGTACAATTCACTTTATAATGTACTTTGAGCCGAGGAAGAAGACAATCAATTCTTCAGAGAATGTAAATATACAAACACTGATGATGATGGTGATGGTGAGGTCGCTCAATCAGGTCAACTCTTTGTGACCCCATGGACTGTAGCCCACCAGGCTCCTCTGTCCATGAAATTCTCCAAGCCAGAATATTGGAGTGGGTATCCATTCCCTTCTCCAGGGGATCTTCCTAAACCAGGGATGGACCCAGGTCTCCTGCATTGCAGGCAGATTCTTTATCATCTGAGTCACCAGGGAAGCCCTGATATATTGATATGGGTACATAATCAGGCATACTTTAAGAAACAAACAAAAAAATGTCATTAAAAAGTGAGAAAACAACTTTTATCTGGAAAGGACTACTATCAGTGGTACTTTCAAGTCAGGAAGGAAGGCTGTTCTGGGGTCAGAGTGTACAAGATGTTTAAGGTCATTGGGTTTTGTTTGACTCCTTTTGGCTTGGTACCAGGCTAGGCCTTCTGCTCAAGAGCACAGGGTATGATTCTCACCTCCTCCTATTAGTCAGGATTTAAAGATTGCAGAGCAGGGCTGGGAGCAGTTTGGCGTGGGGAACAGGAGCCATTTGGAAGGAAGATGATAAAAACTTGGACTCTGTTGTGTGAGGTTAAAAGGACTAGAAAGTCTTTGAAGGACTTGGAAGCCCTGCCTAAGAGCTTCATCAAAGGGACCTCAAGAGTCTCTGGGGGAGACAACCACAAGTACAGGGGGTCGCCTGTACTGCTGCCTTCAGCTCTGCACTGGGACCTAGGATGTTTTTAGAGAACCATGTTTTATCTCATATGATGCGCCTTTGGGACAAGGGTTGTGTGTGTGTGCATCTGTATTTCTCACAAGCAATAATGTTACTTGTATAGGAAGTCCCCATGAATCTTCAAAACTTTCAAAGATGCAAATGTATATTGCACGTCCAATCAGGTAAGTTAGCTCATGTGTCTGGCATACATTGTCACGTGTGTGCATCCTCTATAACTGGAGCAGGAAATAGCAAGGAGATTTTCTTTATCTGAGGAGTCACTGTTGGCTTTTGAGGCACAGGACCTGAGCACAGAACAGTACACACAGGAGGCAGCAGCCGCTCAGAATGCAATTCAGTGCTACCGTGTCGTCTCTGATGAGAACAAAGGGGCTGTGACCCAGACATCACTGGGTCATTTTTATCAAGAGGGTTAGATAGAGCTGCATCCAGCAAAGAGCCAGAACCTGTGCCGTCAACATCAGGTGTGAGAGAAGCTGCAGCTTGCCCTCCGTCTCCTGTTGCTGACAATCCTTGCATTCTCACATCTCCCACTCCCCCCTCCTCCTCTAGTCAGTAACTCTTCTAGCCTGTTCACTCAATGCCAGCCCCTGTATGCCTGTTGTTGTACTTTTCAAGTACTCTATTGTAAGATTAAAGGTGTTTTCTTTATTTTTTGTGCTTATTTTTAATGTATTGTGTGAAAAGTATTATAAACCTATTACATTACAGTACTATATAGTCAATTGTAGGCTAACTTTGTTGGATTTATGCACAAATGGAACTTATGAATGTGCTCTCAGAACAGGACTCATTTGTATGTAGGGGACTTACTGGATAGGCACACTTGGTTATGGGGGATCTATGGCTGACCTGAACACTGGAACCAGAGTCTTCCCTGCCATCCTGCTGGGGCTGTGAAGTCCTTAACTTCTGAGGGGCAGGTGTTAGGAAATGGTCTGCCTTCTGATTATTTGGAACTGTCTCGATTCAGTGTAGGATGTCCCTGCTCATAAATGTAGGTCTATTTCCTTTCCCGACATATTTATTAAATGAAAATAAATAAATGAAGAATGAAAATTCTCCTCTCCCCATAATTATAAGACAATTTTTCACTAATCTTGCAATAAGACAGCTCCAAATTTTTGAGTTTGGCCCCACTTATTTCTGAGCCCCACTTATCTCATTATAGTGGGACTATACTATATTTATATAGTATACATGTATACTATATATGTATAGTATACACATAGTATTATATATATAATAGTATACATATTGTATGTTGTTGTTTAGTCATTAAGTCTTGTTTAACTCTTTGCAACCCTATGGACTGTTGTCCATGGGATTTCCCAGGCAAGAATACTAGAGTGGGGTTGCCATTTCCTTCTCCAGGGGATCTTCCTGACCCAGGGATCAAACCCGCATCCTGTTTGGTGGGCAGATCTTTATCACTGAGTTACCTGGGAAGTCCCGTACATATTGTATATACTTATATATTATTTTACTTGCATACGTAAAAATGTGTATATGTATACACACATGCCAGTAAATTTGAAAAAATGTAAAAATGTAATTCAAAACTTTTTCGAGGTGATTGCATTCAACTTAGCATCTTAATTAAGAGGTATTAGATGATTGAGCAATGCAATACTATCCAGTCTATAATTTCTTTTAAAGTTTAGCACCTTTTAATGATTTGATAAAAAGATGGATCCTCACACCACCAAAATGCGTATGTCTCTGGATACACAAATGAAGAAATTGCAGTTCCTTGCATGGGCTGGTTTTGGGGAAGAAAGCCAGGATTTGGTGAGAATCAATGGTAGCTTTATTTTGTAGGGAGCACCAATCATCAGTGAAAGCAGAGCAGCTGCCTAGAGGAGAGACCAAGAGGCTCCTGGTGGCCTCTGAACGCCAGGAAAACAGGAGAGATGTTGAGGTGGAGCTGGCATGATGCGGAGAAGACAGTGATGGGCTCCTCATGTGGTAGAAACTAGGGTGCCCAGATATACAAAGTCAGTATGCGAGTGTCAGGCAGAAACTTGCATCTGGAAAGGCAACGTTCTTTAGGACTTTACTGACATGACCCCTGGTGCTTGAAAGGATTTTGTTTTGGAAGAGCCTGAAAAGAGTACGAAGGCCTACCCTGGTGGCTCAGTGGTAAAGGATCTGCTTGCCAAGTAGGAGATGCTGGTTCCAGCCCTGGGTCAGGAAGATCCTCTGGAGAAGGAAATGGCAACCTATGCCAGTATTCTTGCCTGAGAAATCCCGTGAACAGAGGAGCCTGGAGGACTACAGTTCATGGGATCACGAGTCAAATGCAACTTAGCAATTAAACAGCAGCAAAAAGAACAGGAGAAAGAAACAGGTCCTCTCTTGTCCATGGCTAATGTGCTGAGAAAGCAAAACAAAACTGAGGCTACTACTGACCTCGGGCTAATTGCTATCTGGATTTGTAGGGGTTAGATTTCCCTGAGGAGAATCAGGAAAAGGAGAATGAGAATAAAAGTGAAGGGCAGACCACTGAGCATTCAGATATAAGCCAGGGAGGAATGCGTGCTTTAAAATTTCCATTTCTTATTTTTTAGAGTTGGGGAGTGCTGGGTTTGGAGAGGTGGAAACGGGAGAGGCAGGGAGTTCATTGTTTTCTGCAAGAGGACAAGAAAATCAGACTTTTTCTGGGAGAAGATATAGCAACAACAATAAAAACCACAATACTATTTAAAACATAACTCTTTTACAAAAAAGTGAATAAGGTACCAAACATTAAGAAGGAATTTTCTCATTATGTTCTTATAAGAACACCATAACAATGGCGTATTACTATTTCCGTTTTACTTATGTGGAAACCGAGCTTCAGAGAGATTAAGTAATTGCCCAAGTGATCAATTTAGGGCTTAAAGCCAGACATGTCTAACTATAGAGTCCACTAGGCTTCTTAAGAAAAACTAAAACGGAATCGTATGAAATAAGACTCACGGGAATGACTCTTTTTCCTGCAGGCAGTGATGTTGGGATGTTGCCCACAGATGTCCATGTGTTACACACTGACATGGACTAAAACAGAAGTGAAGAAATACATGAGTGGGTGCCAAGGGGAGCTGGGCAGGATCAAGTTAATGGGCTGTAACAATGCCACAATTTTGCTAAGAAAAGAGACCTGCACATCATAAAATGCCTATATCCTCTTCATGCCTCATCATTTCTTCCACCTTGCCTCTTTCCATCTGATTCCTTCTTTCTCTGATCCAGACCGCCCTTCTTGCCCTTTCTTTTCCTTTCCTTAACTCTGCTCCTTTATTCACTTTCTTCATTTCTATGTGCATTAGGAAATATGACTCAAACCAACAAAGCAGACAGTTCTTAGCTCAAGAAACAAAAGCAGGAAGAGTGGGAAAAGAAGTTACACAAAAAGTTCTAAGGATCTCATGTACAGCGTGGTGACTGTAGCTAATAATACTGTGTTTTAAACATGAAATTTACTAAGAGAGTAGATGTTACGTGCTCTCATCAAAATAAAAAAGTAACTATGTGAAGTGATGGATGTGTTAATTGACTTGATTGTGGGAATCATTTCACATTGTATATGTCTATTGAATCATCACGTCCTACACTTTACATATAAAATTACAATTTTGTTTGTCAAATACATCTCAATAAATTTGGGGAAAAAAAGAAAAGCATTAGTTGTTAGGCCTTAAAAATGCAAATTTCCTTGGAGGATCAGAAAATTCACATTAACGGAATTAACTGAGTGGGTTTCTTCTTAATATCTGGCTGTGTACTAAGATAACAGCAGTGAGGGGATGGCATTTGGATTGACTGGGAAAAGGAAAGAACCACGGCTCGTGGACGCTTTCTGAACAGCTCAGGTTTGGATGATATGCCTCAGAGGTCACATGAGAAAACCTCCTTTCGAGATCAGGAAGATGTGAGGGCCTATGGTGGAAGAGGGCTAAGAGGTAGGTGGGAGGTTGTCAATCTATCCATCGCTGTACACATATGGATTCAGAACCAATAACAAAACAAGAAGAACACAGGGTTCCAAGTACAGTCCATGAAGGGTATGCACAGACCACAGGAAATGTTTACAAACTTAAAAATTTTTTTTTTGGCTGCATTGTTTAGCATGTGAGATCTAAGTTCCTGCCCCCTGCACTGGAGCACAGAGTCCTGACCAGGGAAGTCCCTGTTTACTGAATTTTTTCAAAAATCCCTTTTCTCTCTTCTCATTCTTCTAGATATCTCTGAAAGCTTACTTGGACCAGAACAAGTATTTTTAAAGGGCAAATCTCAAGTATTCTAGATGGCAGGAAGAATTATTTTGTTTTCATCTAAAATAAGAACTTTAAGGGAACCCACATTCAAATAACTTTTCACTCTAGTTTAATAGGTCAGTAAAAAGTGGGGAAGAGGCTAAGTCTGGGCGCGTCATTAGTCAGTTAATTACATTAATGTACTATCTTTTCCCTTCCCCACTCAAATTCTTTCAGTGGAGACTATCTCAGGCTGATATAATACAGAACAACTCAGAAGACAGCAATGACTTTGTAGGGACTTTGATGACTGCTATTCAATAAAAGCACAGCCAGGTACATGGGGTTAACGAAGGCACAGGCCAGCATTAAGTAGGCCACATGGAGAAGAGATAGGCAGAACGCAGGAGCAGCCAAAAGTTACAGCTGCAAGATCCCTAGAAGCAAACAATGGCATTTTGAATACCAGGGTCCTTTCCCTGGGACGAGACTTGACTGGTACGACAGGATACAGAATGGACAGAGAAGAAACAGAGGCAGCCCTTATTTTTTGCCTCTGGATCTGTTTCTCTGAATTATAAGGCTCTCCGTTATGTCCCTTTCATTGAAGAGAATTTTGTTTGAAAGTAAGTAACGTCTGGAAGAAATCTCTGTTTCTTGAGAGAGCCATGGCTGTAAGTTGGTGGTAGCCAAGAATCCGAGTGGGGAAGAATAGCCAGCCAGTGGAAAGGCGCCTTCTTTTTTTGTCTGGAATCAGGCAGGACCTCTGAATCATCTGGTTGAAGCAAAGGCATGAATGGCTGGGTTATGGAGGAAGGGACTCTGAGATTTATTCATTAATAATAATAACAAAAATAGCCTTCATTAAGTAGTTACTAAGTATGGGGAGGCTCTGAACTAAGGATTTTACATGAACTATCTGACTTATTTTTTGTTCCTAACTCTGAGATAGGTCATATTATACTACCCTGTTTTATAGATGGGAAAAGCAAGGTGGATGAGGAAGATAGAATAACAGTCCCTCAAGGATGCCCAAGTCCTAATCTCCAGGATTTATGAATACGTCACCTTATATGCTTTCAAATTGTGGTGTTGGCAAAGACTCTTGAGAGTTCCTTGGACAGCAAGGATATCAAACCATTCAATCCTAAAGGAAATCAGTCCTGAATGGTCATTGGAAGGACTGATGCTGAAGCTGAAGCTCTCCTACTTTGGCTACCTTATGCGAAGAGCTAACCCATTGGAAAAGACCCTGCTGCTGGGAAAGATTGAAGGCAAAAGGAGAAGGGGGTGACAGAGGATAAGATACTTAGATAGACTCAATGGAAATGAATTTGAGCAGACTCCTGGAGATAGTAAAGGACAGAGGAGACTGGTGTATTGCAGTCCATGGGACTGCAAAGAGTTGGACACAACTTGGCAACCGAACACTACCACCCCACCTGGCAAAAGGAACTCTGTAGATTTGGTTGAGTTAAGGATTTTGAGATGGGGAAATGATCTTGCATTATCTGGGTGAGCTTAGGATAATCAAGAGTTCTTATTATAAGGAAAAGAGAGACACTGTGAAGATGGAGGAAAAGCCCACAGACTGAGGGATGGAAGCAGCCTCTAGAAGGTGGAAAAGGCAAGGAGATGATTTCTCCTTGAACTTCCAGATGGGAAGCAATCAGCTGATATCTTCATTTCAGACAGTCAGCCCCATTTTGGACTCCTGGCCTCCAGAACTGTAAGGTAGTACATCTGTGTTGTTTAATCAAGCCACTAAATTTGTGATAATTGATTACAGCAGCCGTAAGCACCTAACACAGTTGAGGAAGAATAAGAACCTTCCTGAAGGTCACACTGCTGGTAGCTGCGGTGTGATCTGGACTGAGGATCTGAACCAGGATCTGCGCTGAGGGGTCTCTCTGGAGGCCACACACCTGCCACCGGGCTGTACTCTCTCCCTGATCCACCTGACACTCCACGAACTCTGAAATACCATTAATTTATTTATTGAGACCCATTTGTGTTAATCCCTAATGCCACAATCTTATTTAATCCTCCATTTTACAGATGAAGAAAGTGAGTCTTACAGATTTTGAAGAGCTGAAATTGAAACCCTGGAGGAGAAAATGGCAACCCACTCCACTATTCTTGCCTGGAGAATCCAATGGACAGAGAAGCCTGGTGGGCTAAGGTACATAGAGTCAGGAAGAGTCAGACAGGACTGAAACGGCTTAGCATGAAATTTAAACCTAGGTTCATCTGACTGACTTTCATTTCAAGCTTTTAGCCTCTTCATCCTACTGCCACATCTTTTGGACTAACATTTATTGAGCATTACTAACATTTATTGAGCTCAATAAATGCCATCATAAAATACAAACTCAAATTTTAGTAATGTGCCCTCGGTAATTCTTGAATGCATCTAGATGGCTTATACAGGAGTCGCTGCATCAGCCTCCGTCCAGGAATAGTCCACTCCAGAGGGTTAGTGGTGGAATTCACTGATGCAAACTCTTTGAATCTCAAGGACTTCCTGGTTAGAATTAACCAGGCTACACTCTGATCTCATCTATATTAATTCATCAAATTAGCTCTAATTGCTTAATCAGTATGGTCAAACTTAATAGAGGTAAATATTTTACTAATTAAAGCATATTTTCAATTATTAAAATATAAGATCATACATAAGACTATCACAATAGAGGAATCATTGGTCATTGGAACCCCTTCAATCTATCCCAGTGGCACTGCTGGTAAAGAACCCGCCTGCCAATGCAGGAGACATAAGAGATGTGGGTTTGATTCCTGGGTTGGGAAAATCCCCGGGAGGAGGGCATGGCAACCCACTAAAGTATTCTTGTCTGGAGAATCCCATGGACAGAGGAGCCTGACAGGCTACAATCCAGAAGTCAGACATGACTGAAGTGTCTTAGCATCCACGCACACAATCTATCATATATCAAAACTCATCTGGATGGGAGACTACCCTGCTTATAATAGAATATTCTGGAACATGAAAGTAGCTAGTTAACCAAAGGCTGTGAAAATGAGGTGCCTGCTCCTGGCAACTTTATGATCCCCAAGTCAGTACCACAATGAATTGCATGAACCCAATTTAAAAGAGCACATCCTTTTATTACAGTATGTTATTCTTACGATAATATAAAGGACAAAGTGATATACAATACAATTAAGTGGAAAACAGACCTGTCCAGAGAACCAGAAAACACAGCTAATTTTTGCATCACAATCCCCCAAGTTTAGTACTTGTAAGTGGAACAAGTAACACACACACACACACACACACACACACACACACACACACTGTGCTTCTCTGACTCAAGATGCCCATACTCTAAATTACCCCCCACTACACAGACACAGCGCTAGAGTCAGTGATGCAAAGTAAGAACCAAACAAAGTGTTTTTAGCCTAATAACCTGAACACCATGGTGGCCACACTTTAGAGGATGTAAAAGCCACTCCAGTGTTGCGTCTTTGTATCCACCCTGTGAATCTGTGAATACTGGGTGCAAGTGTTCCCAATTCATGCTTTGGGGTCTGCACTTAGGGAAACAAGGCTCCCTGACCCTCATGAGAATGCAGCAAAGGGTAATGAACAGCGAGCTCAGTGTCCCGGACGGAACAAGCAGTTCTTTTTGAACAAAGGCTTTTGCGGAGGGGCACTCAAGCCATTTCCTGATGTTCCAGGGATACAGACCAGCCCTGTCATTTCACTGTCATTCAATGCACTGGAGCAGTAATACATTTTAAAGCACCTTAGTGACTTCAAAGACTTAATGGGCCTACCTCGAAATGATGAGGCACTGAGAGAAAGAACTACTAAAAAACTGTCCTTTAAAAAAAAGCTCCCAAAAGCTTTTGAAAGGGATTCTGGGGCTTAGGAAGTTTACTACATGCGACCAACGGTATCCTTTGAGTTCATGGAGCATGGAAATCCATCTCAGAGATGCTCCCTTCCAGCTGTGAGCTGTTACATTTATTAGGCTTGAAATGTGCATCAGTTCCATCACTCACACAATAAAGTCAGACCATTTCAAATAAAAAAGCCAGAATCTGCACCATGTTTCAGGGACAAACAAAACCGATGAATCAAGGATTCAGACTGGGAAGCTCCTCCTCATGACTTTCCCATTTGCAGTATGTGTCTGAACTAATGTTTCTTCATGTTGTGGTATCACTTGGTAAGAACAGTGCCAGTTGGAAGTCAAATGATAGTGGTCTAAGGCTACATAGCGAAGTGGCAAAGTCAGAAATGTAAAGCTCCTGGGTCCTGGTTAGAGATGCTTTGCCGTATAATTGCCTTCACAAGACCATGTGCCACTTTTTCTCTTTTCTGCTTTACAGATCTCTTTCTTTGAGCCAGTCCCTTGAATGTGAAAACTCTCTAGAAAACTACCATCAAGAAATGAATATGGGGTGTTACGGAAGGGAGGGGGAATGAAGGATGAGAACCTCGAAGTTCACAAGTGAGTGTCACCATCACCAGGGGTCCATAGAAGTCCTTTCAAGCCAGCGAGTCATTAACCTGTGACTCCATTTGTCTGAAAACGTTTTAAACTTGAGTTATAGTTCCCCCAGGTCCACTAATAGTCTGCAAAGCAGCCTAGCTAATGAGACCTTGAAATGACAGAGCCTTCTCTAGTTTGATGTGCCTTTATTCATCCAAACTTTAGGATTCTGCCAGTATTTTATGGAGGCAAGACTCTTTGTGATGGTGGCCAATAAAAAGAGAAACTGCATTTCTCACCTCCAGACAAAAAGGAAGAAAGTAATGGTCATTTCTAGTTTTTAAATATGTCACTTAGAGTGTGACAAGTATGTTTATTTTTAATACAGAGCAAGCTATACTTAATTCCACAGAATCAGAGGCGGGCTTTTTCTTCTTTTTTTTTTTCAGTTCAAAAAGTTCAAGCTAATTACCCAGCTTTTCTCTGCAAAACTTGTCAGGAGTTATTTGGAATCTCCATCTGGGAAACTTTCTCAGGCACAGAGTCCTGCACTAATCCTTCATTAATGTGCTGCTCAGGGCTCTGGGCTTTTGGAACCATACCCTCCCAGGACTGTGAACTCCAAAAATAAGGGCACTATTATTAGATCGGTGGTTGTGACCATCAAAGACTCTCTTCCCATATACCCAGTAGACCCCTGACGGTAGAAGGGAGGGATCGGTCTGATCAGGATGGCAGCTAGAAGAAGAGGATAGAGACCAAGGTGCAGGAAGAGGGAAGAGGAGAGAGAGGGGCTAACAGAGGGCAACACCTCACAAAGATACTCTGGCTGAGCATGGTTTGCTCGGTAATCTGCATTGTCAGCACACCCTACATTTTAAACAGCAGTCAGTGTGGACACCTTTGTTTTGAAAGAAGCTGACACACTACGTCGTTTCATTCCTGAGGTCTGGGATCTTGTCCTCACTAGCCTTCAATGTGTGCCTTCCTTGGTTTAAATGTTGTGTTTCTGTTATGACAGCTCGTGATGACAGGAGCTAATGGAGTAGAAAAACCTGTTGTGTCTAATGGCCTCTGTAGTAAACTAAGATGGATTTTGAAAAATGGCAAATACACACAGGATGGAATTCCCACTGACTTCAGTTTAAACTCCAAAGCCTTGGGATGTCTCTAGTCCAGTGGATAAGATTCTGACCTCCCAATGCAAGGAACCCCAGAGTACAATCCCTGGTCAGGGAACTAGATCCCACCTGCCACAATTAAAGATTCTACAACTAAAAAAGTTCCTATGTGCTGCAACCGAGACTGGGTATATATATATATGTGTGTACACACACACACACACACACACACACACACACACACACACGTTAAAAAAAAAAAAAGAAACCACCTTCGCAAGAAAAAAAGTCTAACACCTTTAAATGGTTTTGTAGGTCCTGAGTGACCTGGCTCCTCGGTTCATCCTAAGCCCACCTTGCTCTGCCCACTTGCTGCACTGTAGTCACACAGGCCTCTGGGCCTTTTGCTGCTTCCTCCACCTGAAATATATTCTTTTCTCTTCCCTTGGCATGTCCCAACTCCTCTCAGCCCCAATCCTGGCCAGCTCCCACAACAACACTACACCAGGGTAGCCTTTCCAAATTTCTCTAATACACTATATCTAACTACTTTCACAATGCCCTCGTAGTTTACTTTTATAACTGTTACCGTATTATACTCAAAAATATTTTATGACATTGTTTTTGGTATCTGTATCACTCATAAGTCTATCAGCGTCATGGAGGCATGCACCACATCCGTGTTGTTCATTAGTACTGCACCCAAGCAGACCCCATCAGGCCTTCCCAGGACAGACCCTTCCCACCATGTTCTCTGTCTGTCTTGTTTGTAGAAAAGCTGTNTGCTCAGGGCTCTGGGCTTTTGGAACCATAACCCTCCCAGGACTGTGAACTCCAAAAATAAGGGCACTATTATTAGATCGGTGGTTCTGACCATCAAAGACTCTCTTCCCATATACCCAGTAGACCCCTGACGGTAGAAGGGAGGGATCGGTCTGATCAGGATGGCAGCTAGAAGAAGAGGATAGAGACCAAGGTGCAGGAAGAGGGAAGAGGAGAGAGAGGGGCTAACAGAGGGCAACACCTCACAAAGGTGCTCTGGCTGAGCATGGTTTGCTCGGTAATCTGCATTGTCAGCACACCCTACATTTTAAACAGCAATCAGTCAGTGTGGACACCTTTGTTTTGAAAGAAGCTGACACACTATGTCGTTTCATTCCTGAGGTCTGGGATCTTGTCCTCACTAGCCTTCAATGTGTGCCTTCCTTGGTTTAAATGTTGTGTTTCTGTTATGACAGCTCGTGATGACAGGAGCTAATGGAGTAGAAAAACCTGTTGTGTCTAATGGCCTCTGTAGTAAACTAAGATGGATTTTGAAAAATGGCAAATACACACAGGATGGAATTCCCACTGACTTCAGTTTAAACTCCAAAGCCTTGGGATGTCTCTAGTCCAGTGGATAAGATTCTGACCTCCCAATGCAAGGAACCCCAGAGTACAATCCCTGGTCAGGGAACTAGATCCCACCTGCCACAATTAAAGATTCTACAACTAAAAAAGTTCCTATGTGCTGCAACCGAGACTGGGTACATATATATGTGTGTACACACACACACACACACACACACACACACGTTAAAAAAAAAAAAAAAGAAACCACCTTCGCAAGAAAAAAAGTCTAACATCTTTAAATGGTTTTGTAGGTCCTGAGTGACCTGGCTCCTCGGTTCATCCTAAGCCCACCTTGCTCTGCCCACTTGCTGCACTGTAGTCACACAGGCCTCTGGGCCTTTTGCTGCTTCCTCCACCTGAAATATATTCTTTTCTCTTCCCTTGGCATGTCCCAACTCCTCTCAGCCCCAATCCTGGCCAGCTCCCACAACAACACTACACCAGGGTAGCCTTTCCAAATTTCTCTAATACACTATATCTAACTACTTTCATAATGCCCTCGTAGTTTACTTTTATAACTGTTACCGTATTATACTCAAAAATATTTTATGACATTGTTTTTGGTATCTGTATCACTCATAAGTCTATCAGCGTCATGGAGGCATGCACCACATCCGTATTGTTCATTAGTACTGCACCCAAGCAGACCCCATCAGGCCTTCCCAGGACAGACCCTTCCCACCATGTTCTCTGTCTGTCTTGTTTGTAGAAAAGCTGTAGTGTCCCAGTTCTCCTCTGAGTCACAGAAGCCTGGCTCAAGGATTAATAATTGAAAGGATGTGAGCATGTAGTGACAAAAATAGCAGTAGAACCAAGAGACCTGGCAACAATTTAAGCAGTAAATCAGCCATATAGCAGTCACAGAATCTTTAGCTCCTACCTGAAGTACACAGACAATAGTATCTGATGCATATTCTTGAGTTTTTTACTGATTTTTTTTTAATTGAAACTAAAACCCCTATCAAATGGAAGATATTAACTACATGATGACCATAGCACAACGCCCGCAGACTGGTTAGAGCCCGAGAATTGATGATAATGTTAAGCACTGTGACACAACACAGCCCTGCTACCTCACCGTCAACCAGAGAGCTGTGTCGGAGTTGATCATACCCCCTGCGACTCCCCTTCCTCACCTTATCTTTAAAAATTCTTATCTAAAATCCATTAGGGAGGAGTGTTTTTATTTTTTTATTTTTCCAAATTTTGTCATCTCTAAAAGTAGATTATTTTTAATTTTTCTAAACTGATTACTGAATTTTCTAGCATTACTTTCAACTTCCCTGGTTGTTCAGAAGGTAAAAGTGTCTGCCTACAATATGGGAGACCCAGGTTTGATCCCTGGGTGGGGAAGATCCCCTGGAGAAGGAAATGGCAACCCACGCCAGTACTCTTGCCTGGAAAATCCCATGGACGGAGGAGTCTACAGTCCCTGGGATCATAAATGATCAGACACAACTGAGCAACTTCACTTTCACTTTCATCATTACTTTCAGATAGGATCTACTTTCAAACAACGCAGCTGATCTGCTGTGTTTTTGGCAAAAATACACTATGAATATTTTTTGAAAATTTATAATATACTCTTATTTTTTTTAAGTTTTTATTTTTATTTTTCCTTTGGCTACATGGCATGACATGTGGGATCCTAGTTCCCCCAGCAGGGATCAAACTTGACCTTCCTGCATTGCAAACCTGGAGTCTTAACCTCTGGACAACCAGGGATGTCCCATATTATTCTTCTTTTAAACACACAGTTTTGAATAGGTCAGGAGTGTGTGGGCAAATGTTTTTTAATCCCAAGAAATTCAAGACATTGAAATCAAGCCTTACATTTCAGAATACTCAGATATTTATCCTTATAAAGCTGTCTCCATCTTCTCCATTCAGCCTACTGGTTTTAGAATCTGGAATTCAATTCTGTTTCTGTAATCTTTTGTTCTTCCCATTTAACTGTGACTTCATTTGGAAATCCATGACACAATGGCTATGGGATGCAATTCAATTCCCCGATTAGTGACAACTGCTTAGTAATGAGGAGAAGGCAATGGCATCCCACTCCAGTACTCTTGCTTCCATGGATGGAGGAACCTGGTAGGCTGCAGTTCATGGGCCAGACTCTTTTGTCCANGCGATGGGATGCAATTCAATTCCCCGATTAGTGACAACTGCTTAGTAATGAGGAAAAGGCAATGGCATCCCACTCCAGTACTCTTGCTTCCATGGATGGAGGAACCTGGTAGGCTGCAGTTCATGGGGTCGCTGAGTCAGACATGACTGAGCGACTTCACTTTCACTTTTCACTTTCATGCATTGGAGAAGGAAATGGAAACCCACTCTAGTGTTCCTGCCTGGGAGAATCCCAGGGATGACGGAGCCCAGTGGGCTGCCGTCTGTGGGGTCGCACAGAGTCGGACACGACTGAAGCGACTTAGCAGTAGCAGCAGCTTAGTAATGAAGGGCTTCCCAGGTGGTTCAGCGGTAAAGAATCCACCTGCCAATGCAGGGGACCCAGGAGACACAGGTTTGATCCCTGGGTTGGGAAGATTCCCTGAAGGAGGAAATGGCAATCCACTCCAGTGTTCTCGCCTGGAAAAATTCCATGGACAGAAGAGCCTGGTGGGCTACAGTCCATAGGGTTGCAAAGAGTCAGACGCAACTAAGCATGCACACGTGTAAGCATGCTTACTATAAACCAAGGGGAAATATCTTAAAACGTTTTTCCTGGATAGATATAGTCATATTAATTATGGCTTACATATAATTTATTTTTAAAAATTCTCCTATAGTTTTCAGAGATGAAGTCTCTGACACATGGAAACAAATGATAAATACTGTATAGGGCAGTAAGTGCTGTGTGCAAATGCTCATTAGGGAAAGTAACATTGTAGAATTTAATGTGGCTTTGCTCCCTTGTAATTATAAATTTTATCAGTGTTAACAGCCAATCTGAAGGAACAAAACTATAACTTGACACCATTAGAGTTTATGAGCCCTGCCCATGTTCAGGGCACTGATCCAGACTTTCCAATTCCACAGCATACATGTCCCCTAGATATATTTTCTATGCAGTTACATTCTCTATATGGAACACTATTTTCCTACTGATTTCAATTTTTAAATGAGAAATCAATTCAAAAAGTAGTAAGGTCATAGGAAGTAGCTTTGGGGAGTAGAGTTGGGTGAGGACCCTGTATGATATAATAAAATGAGGCAGACATGAAGCTAAGAAAGTGACTAGCTTGTCATGCACTGATTTAGAGCCTTTTGTGAATAGAATGCTTTAAAAGTTAGAACTAAGAGGAACCAGGCCCACCAGCTGGCAAATGGAATGTGAGAGTGTGTGCTACAACATGAGGCAAGACAATGAAGTAATGCAATGAATTTTTAAGAGCTATGATAATTAATAATAATAACTTAAGCACTATTTACAATAGCTAAGACATGGAGGCAACCTAACTATCCATCAACAGAAGACTGGATTAAGAAGCTGTGGTATATTTATATAATGGAATGTTACTCAGCCATCAAAAATGAAACAATGCCATTTGCAGCAACATGGGTAGACCTAGAGATGATCATATTAAGTAATTCAGACACAGAAGCAGAAATATCATAATGTCACTTTTATGTGGAATCTAAAAAATTTATAAAAATGAACTTACAAAACAGAAACAGACACACAGAGTTACAAAACAAACTTATGGCTACCAAAGGGGAAAGGTAGAGTCAAAGGGGGAGAGATAAATTAGGAGTGTGAGGTTAACAAGTACACACTACTATATATATATATATAAAACAGATAATCAACAAGGGCTTACTGTATGGCATGGGGAACTCTACTCAATGTTCCATAATAATCTATATGGGAAACAAATCTGAAAAAAAATATGCATAACTGAATCACTTGGCTGTTCACCTGAAACTAACAGAATATTGTAAATCAGTTGTACTCCATAATAAAATTAGAAAGAAGAAAAAAACAAAAAAAACAATAAATAAACAGCAAAAATATTCAACTTCTTTATAAAGCCTCTATGTTCTTAGTGTATGATGTGTGTGTGCACATGATAGTTGCTCAGTCCTGTCCGACTCTTTGTGACCCCATGGACTGCAGCCCACCTGGCTCCTCTGTCCATGGGATTTTTCCAGGAAAGAATACTGGAGTGAGTTGCCATTTCCTTCTCCAGAGTATCTTTCTGACCCAGGGATCAAACCCATGTGTCTTGCATTGGAGTCTTTACTGCTGTGTGTAGTCTTTACTGCTTCACTATCTGGGAAGCCTTAGTGTTTACCTGTTATAAGCTTTAGAGAATTGGGGTTACATACGCTGAGGTTACCCACTCCAGTATTCTTGGGCTTCCCTGGTGGCTCAGCTGATAGAGAATCCACCTGCAGTGTGGGAGAACTGGGCTCGACCCCTGGGTTGGGGAGATTCCTTGGAGGAGGGCATGACAACCCACTCTAGTATTCTTGTTTGGAGAACCCCATGGACAGAGGACCCTGGTGGGCTACAGTCCATAGGGTTGCAGAGTTGAACATGACTTAGCGACTGAACGACCTGTATATTATACACATGTCCAACTCTTTGCCATCTCATGGACTGTAGCCCGCCAGGCTCCTCTGTCCATGGGATTTTCTAGGCAAGAATAGTGGAGTGGGTTGCCATTTCCTCCTCCAGAGGATCTTCTCAACCTAGGGATGAAACCCATGTCTCTTATGTCTCCTGCATTGGCAGGTGTGTTCTTTACCACTAGTGCCAAAGGACACACACATATGAAAAAAATATTTATTATTATCTGAAGTTCGAATTTAACTGCATATCTTTATCTGGTAATCCTACTAACACAGCACTTTAATCTCAGAACATATTTACTGGGTGATTTAATTTTCTTCGCTTTGGATTGTAGAAGTCTTTTGCCTAGCTTGCTGATTTTTATTTTTGCTGTGAACTCCTTTCTTCAAATTAATTCCTCAACTGGAGCCAAGCATTTAAAACAGATCATCAGGAAGTTTCGCTGGCAGGCGAAGGGGGGGAGACCCCAGCCCACTCAGGCTCCATCCTGTGTTACTGCTTGAAATGTTTAGGCCAGACTCCTCATTTCTAAATGAGAAAAGGGGGCCGCAGAGAAGGGGGACTGTAAATTCAGTGTCTTTGCTTTGCAATGTGCTGTCACTGCAGATAGAGGCAACTTTGCAGCAGAGTTATGTTCCTCAAGTTAATTTACAAGCTTCATTACAGCACAGAGCCCATTTTCCTGTTCAGAAAATGCTGGAACATTAAAGTGAGATTATTAGGTGATCCCACAAGGTAGCTAAAAAGCAGATCATCTGCCGTGGAAAAATATCAGGGAAAAAAACCAACTATTTCACATAAATTATGGGTAAGATAGTTTTTCCCGGACTAGTTTGCAAATGTAATGATCATGGTTTGTATGAATGAGGCAAAAATGGAGGTAGAGAAACAAATATTTTATTGTCTTTTTTTCCTCCTCAGGGAGGCTAATAACACCAGTAACAATGGGCAGGAGAGCAGAGCTGGGGGGAGAGCAAAGAATGCAGAGAAACAAGGAATGAATGAAGAGGAACCTCTGCTGATCACTTCCAAACTCTGAGAGAGCTCATGACACTCTGAGAATATCTCATGTGCCTTCTCTATCTGTCACCTGCTCTGTCACTGCCAATAATGTCATTAACTTTAAAGAAAGAATCCTCTGCATTTATCATCTCCCCAGGCTTTCCTGATAGCTCAGTTGGTAAAGAATCTTTCTTTAATGTGGGAGACCTGGGTTTGATCCCTGGGTTGGGAAGATCCTCTGAGAAGGGAAAGGCTACCCACTCCAATATTCTGGCCTGGAGAACTGCAGGACTGTATAGTCCATGGGGTTGCAAAGACTATGGACGTGACTGAACAACTTTCCCTCACTCACTCACTACCATCTCCCCAGGTATTCATTCATGTATTCGTGAATGCAGTGAAGAGTTAACTATGTGAGCCAGGGCTGCATGAGACACAGCGGTAAACAAGAGAGAAATCTTTTCTGTCCTTGGGGAGTTGGTAGTCCTCTGGGGGAGACAGACTTTAAAATATGATAGCAAAAATAATTATTGTAATTGTGATATCCAGAAAAGTACAGTTACTACAAACACTGGCTACCTAATACGGAAACATCACATCATTTATTATGCATTTAGTGTGCTCAAAGTATTTTATATCCCTTATATCTAAAATTCAAACAAGTCTTGGAAAGGAGCAAAGTAGGTATTATTATTTTAAAAAGATAATGGAAAAGATCACCTAGACTACCTTTTGAGGAGGCCACTGGAAGACCCTTTGTGCTGCAAGCATCTTGAGCGCTTGAGAATGAAACTTCGCAACAAGAACAGAAGAGAGCTAAATTTTTCTGCAGAGTGAGATGAAAAATATTAGTAGTTTCTGGAGGCCTATGTGAGGGATGAAATAAGGGAGAGAGAAGACAGAGGTCACTGCAGAGATGAAACAGGCAGTGCCTTCCTGCCCCCTTTCTAGTCCCATCAGTTCTTGCCAACCCCAAAGTTGCAGTGAAATAACTAGACACTCAGTGTGAGTGGATTTTCTGGTGGACACTGGCAAGGTGAAAGAGTTTCACTT
The DNA here is from genome assembly GCA_006410875.1 of Neotragus pygmaeus. Lineage (NCBI taxonomy): Eukaryota > Metazoa > Chordata > Mammalia > Artiodactyla > Bovidae > Neotragus > Neotragus pygmaeus. The sequence goes on from SJYV01020686.1 coordinate 931,888, forward strand.
GCAATCTGATAAAGGGGGAGAAGAGGACACAACAGCTTACTATTGGAGCCAGGTGAATAATAGGTTCAGAGGTAGTAATCCTCAAGAATCCCCAAGGATTGTGGGTAGGGTTTAGACTTACACATTGGTTCACACCAACTTGATCTGACTCCCCAAGGGGACAGGAAGTCCCAGCTGGCAACTGGCTTCTCCAAATGAGGACACATGGGCTCAGAGAGGCCCCAGAGCTAGTTAATTGTGTGAAAATGATAACTGAACCTAAATCTGACTTCAAGGTCTGCACTCTTCCTACTTCCCCATGCTTCCTTATTTTTGTCAAGAAGGACACAAGGGGCCACAAGGCAGGACTACTCATCCTCTACATATCAGTGAAAAAATGTTGCCTGCCTTATCAGCCATCCAGCCATCACATGAGAGGCCACCCTGACAGTGAGCCTTGAGGAAACTCAGGATGGAAACAGATGCCCACCATCAGCCGCTGCAGCCGCTCCCAGCGGGGCACCCTGAGAAGACTCGGGATGAGAAAGCACAGGACGCTGGCCCCAAACAGCTGAGATGCACAGCAAAGGAATGATTTCAGAGAGCCCAGACTTGTGCATCATTCCATACATAGAAAAGCATTAAATTCCTTAGCTTGAGATGTCTGGTTATCTTTGATTAACCATAATCTTTTGATGTCCTAACTACTTGGTCTTTTTACAAAATCTTCTATATATCCTGGCTCCTCCCTTACCAGTTTGGATCAGTATCTCAGAGCTTTCTGAGAGATTGTGATCCAGGCTTATGTCCTCAAGTAAAACATACACTTTCCTATATTTAAAATGGATGATCAAGGACCTACTGTATAGCACAGGGAATCCTGCTCAGTGTTATGTGGCAGCCTGGATGGGAGGGGAATTTGGGGGAGAATGGATACATGTATAGGTATGGCTGAGTCCCTTTGCTGTCCACCTTAAACTATCACAACATTGTTAACTGACTTTACTCCAACATAAATTAAAGTTAAACAAACAAACAAACACATAATTTAAACTTTTAGGTTGCAGATTTGTTGTTGTTGCTGTTTTTTCAGTCAACATATGCCTCTGCAAGGAATCAGTTCCAGATTGACCAAAGTAAGGCTGGTCATCTCACTCCAGAATCCCCACTGTGTATTGCTTTAATGCTTAGTGTTCACATCATTTTTGTATACATTGCTTAATGTATGGAATTTTACTTCTTCTGAATGAAGTGCTACCTAAATTGTGCTAAATAAATCCTAAGGTTTTTTTTTTTTTTTTTTAAACTGCTTTTTACTATAAACTACTCATCTAGCCGTTTCTTCATGGGCATTATCTACAATGCACAGCTTTGCTAAACACAGACTCTGCCAGAGGAACAAATGGGGAGCTTGCATTCGCTGTGCTAGTGGATGGACTTCAAGAGTGACTTGCACATCCTGTAGGCTTTGGAAAGAAAAATGGGGACATCATGTCCAGGTTCAAGCAAATGCGTACATTTATTTTTGGAATTGTTTCTTAGAACTGTGGGGAGATGAGTTTTTTTCACGCAGAACCAAGGGCAGGAAATAAGAAGGTTAAAGGAAATACAAACCTTGAGGTCTTAAAGCTCTACAAAACTTATCTAGTGTGTCCTGGAGGCTAAATCACCAGGTAAAGTAAATCCTCAGCAAGTATAAATAAACTTAGGTTCCTTTTAGATTGCCTGCTTTGGTTGGGGAACTGCCAGACCCTCAAAGACCATTACTCCAGGTGGCTATTTATATCTCCCCACCTTGAACTTCCCATATCCTGTCTTTTCTTTCTGTCCTTATTTAGATTGGGTTTACTTTTATACCTTCGAGAGTACCTAGTATGCTATTGAAAATGCTCCATGGACGTCAAATATGGAGCGTAAGCTTTATCAGAAAAGTTTAAAATTTGAGTGTGTAATTCTTTTAATAGCCATGAATATTTCACTCAAATTTAAGTATGGAAAAAATCCGACATTTTATTGAAGGCACGTGATCTGACATATTATTCTCTACGTTAACTTTTCTCAAAGCAGTGCTCAACTGGCCACTTAGATGTAGAATTTGGAAGGTGTTAAAACATTTGTTTTTCCATCTCTCACACATGAAGCACTGACTATGTCTCTGTGGTCCTTGATTAGAGATGGAGCAGCCACAATAAATACTGGAGAGGATGCAGAGAAAAAGGAACCCCCTTACACTGTTGGTGGGAATGCAAACTAGTACAGCCACTATGGAGAACAGTGTGGAGATTCCTTAAAAAACTGGAAATAGAACTGCCATATGACCCAGCAATCCCACTGCTGGGCATACACACTGAAACCAGAATTGAAAGACACACATCTACTCCAATGTTCATCGCAGCACTGTTTACACTAGCCAGGGCATGGAAGCAATCAAGATGTCTATTGACAAACAAATGGATAAGAAAGCTATGGTACACATATACAACGGAATATTCAGTTCAGTTCAGTCACTCAGTCGTGTCCGACTCTTTGTCACCCCATGAACGGCAGCACACCAGGCCTCCCTGTCCATCACCAACTCCCAGAGTTCACCCAAACCCATGTCCATCAAGTCAGTGATGCCATCCAGCCATCTCATCTTCTGTCGTCCCTTTCTCCTCCTGCCCTTGATCTTTCTTGGCATCAGGGCCTTTTCCAATGAGTCAGCTCTTTCCATCAGGTGGTGAAAGTATTGGAGTTTCAGCTTCAGCATCAGTCCTTCCAGTGAACACCCAGGACTGGTCTCCTTTAGGATGGACTGGTTGGATCTCCTTGCAGTCCAAGGGACTCTCAAGAGTCTTCTCCAACACCACAGTTCAAAAGCATCAATTCTTTGGTGCTCAGCCTTCTTCACAGTCCAACTCTCACATCCATACATGATGACAGGAAAAACCATAGCCTTGAATAGATGGACCTTTNCTTGCAGTCCAAGGGACTCTCAAGAGTCTTCTCCAACACCACAGTTCAAAAGCATCAATTCGTTGGTGCTAAGCTTTCTTCACAGTCCAACTCTCATATCCATACATGACCACAGGAAAAACCATAGCCTTGACTAGACAGACCTTAGTCGGTAAAATAATGTCTCTGCTTTTGAATATGCTATCTAGGTTGGTCATAACTTTTCTTCCAAGGAGTAAGCGTCTTTTAATTTCACTGCTGCAATCACCATCTGCAGTGATTTTGGAACCCCCCAAAATAAAGTCTGACACTGTTTCCCCATCTTTTTCCCATGAAGTGATGGGACCAGATGCCATGATCTTCATTTTCTGAATGTTGAGTTTAAGCCAACTTTTTCACTCTCCACTTTTACTTTCATCAAGAGGCTTTTTAGTTCTTACTCATCTTCTTTTCTTTCATATGTGCTGCAAATATTGATTCTAATTTGCTTTTTATCTTTTAATTAGGTTTATAGCATTTTCCAGAAGTAATAAGGTTCTATATAACCATTTCTTTATGATTTCTGCCTTTGAAGGCATATTGTGCTATCTCAAGTTCTATATTTTCTTTTGCTTCTTTGATGCATCTTTGTTTTATACTGGAATCATCAATTTATCTGCTTTTTTTTTTCCATATGAGGGTACATAGAAGAAAGTGCTTCTTTGGAGTACAATTTTTCCCCAAACAAACCCAAAGTAGTAAGTTTTAGATGTAAAATACCATTGTTATTTAAATAAATAATTTAAAAATATAAGTAAAATATTAAAATGATGTCAATAGTGAACATTTTATCATGTAAATGCCAGGTAGAGGGGAATTATATAACAATAATATCACTCTAAATTGTATCAAGGTAATATTATCATGAAAGTGAAACTAGGTGCTTGTACCTATTTATATACCAAAAATGTAACAAATTGTTCATTCCTAGCAATACATTTACTCTTTTCCTATCAGATACTGGCCCACACACTGTATAATTTTTGGGGAGTTTAATCATTACTGATGAAAACATCTATTTACTGTTGAACAAAGTCAACAAACTTTATAATAAGCTCTGAGGAGACCACAACAAACATATTTATTGTTAGTGATTTGTAAATGCTACTAATGGAATTAATGAAAGTTGGGAGGAAATATCTGAAAATCATACCACTTACTAGAAATTTTCCATTTCTTTCTAAAAACATTGGCCTTTGACTACATAGCTCAGAGCTTTCTAATGAAGTCTGTCTTTCTCTCTGAATTAATCATTATTGCCATTATAATCACTATCATTATCATGATTGTGAAACCATTAGTTTTTTTCATTTTAAATATTTAAGAATATTTTTATAGTCTAATTCTTTTCATACCAAAAAATTATATGGTTGTCAATTATAAAACCCACTTTGATGAAGTCACAGGTTTAAAAATAGCAACTCCTAAAAGTGGAATATCTAGCTGACATTGAATCATCATTCTTTGGCTTTATCTTCATCTATTTCAGAGATTTTGTCTTAGGGACCAAAAATTATCATTACTTTTATTGAAGAGGCTATAACGGTCAATATGATTCTTCTTTATCATGACTCTGATGAACATCTATCTCTTTAATAGAGGTAAATGTTTGTAGATAATTAGCTATATGTCTGAGAGGCTAGGGAACTCTAGAAATGAGAGGTTAAATGTGAAGATGCTCCCAATCATTCAAAATTAACAGTAAAGCATGATTTAAACATGGGTTGACACAAATGATCAAAACATCTGCAAAATTTCTAACTTAAAGCAAGAACATCAAAAGTCATTTTGCTCCTTAAGAATATGAGTATTCCTATAGCCATTATGAAAAACAGCACGGAGGCTTCTATAAGAACAGAAAATAGAGCTACCATATGATACAGCAGTCCCTCTTCTGAGAATATACCCCAAAGAAAGTAAACCAGTAATAGAAAAGATATCTGTGTTCCCATGTTCACTGTAACATTATTCATGATAAACAAGACATGGAAACAAATGTATGTCAACAGATGACTGGAAAATGAAATTGTGATGTACACATAAAAGGAGTACTATTCAGCCTTACAAAAGAGTAAGATCCTGACATTTGCAACAAAATAGATGAATGCAGAAGATGTTACGCTAATGAAATAAGCCAGACACAGAAGGAAAACTACTGTATAATGTGGACTCTAAACAAGGTAAATACATGGAAGCAGACATTAGAATGGTGGCTACCAGTCACTGTTGGGTGGGGGAACCAGGAGATGTTAGTCAAAGGGTACAAAGTTGCACGTATCTAGGACGAACTAGTCTAGAAGGCCTGGTGACTAGAGTTAATAATTCCCTATATTGTGTAACACAAATCTGCTAAGAGAGTAGATTTCAGGAACTCTTCATCACACATACAAAATGGTATCTATTTGAGCAGAAGATATGTTAATTAGCTTGACTGTAGTAATCATTTCATTACATACATGTATATCAAGTCATCATGTTGTATACTTTAAATATACACAATTCTTATTAGGCATTAAAAGAAGTTTCCATCTTTTGGACCTCTCAGTTACAATAACTTTAAAAATGGACACGTACACATGGCTTAGTGCCACGTGTATAAAAATCACAAAAAATGGGTACATTTTTACATACTTCTAGCTCTAATATATAAGCTAGCTGATATCTTAGCCCAAAACAGGAAAAACTGAAATATATCCAATTAAAGGAGTTTGTTTTCATTTCAATTAATAGAAAGAAACTATCCGTGCCTTACCATGGACTTGAAACATGGAATAGTGGAATGATAGGACTTTTTGCTAATTTACCTCATCCACACTATACTGTGTCTCTTCTTTTTTATATGAAGGTTTAACCTATACTGAAGGAAAGAAGAAAGCTTGATTAAGAGATCATTCACACTTTTATCTTCATCTTTTGTCTATTTTTTTTCTTATGTTTTCTGTCTCTCTCTCTCTCTCCCTCTGTCTATCTCAGATATTGCCAATATCGAGAATTTCACACTTTAAAATATTTTACCAGGTACCATCTTTCACCAACTCTTGGTAATTTCCTATTTTTAAGTAATAACAACTGAAGCTTGTGAAAATCTTTTGGAGGACATGCTCATAGCTTGTTTTGTATTCAAAGCAACCAAGGGAAAAAGGAAAGAAAGACTTCGGATTCAAGCTTGGACATTGTACAAATGTTACAAATGTGCTATTATAATGCTTTTGATATTTGTTATCATGGAAATAGTTCCCCTTATTTGTAATCATGGCAAAAAAATTGTTTTGAATAATTATAACTTCTTGCTTAAATTTAGAAGATGGCCTGAATGGATGAAAACTAGAGAGACTCAGAAAATAGCAATGAAAATCACAGAACATAAATGAATTTTAAAAAATCTAAGTGTTCCTTTTTAAAGAAAGGGTGGTATAAGAGTAACCTTGGCATAATTTATTGGCTTTTATCCCAATCAGTACAAATTAGTGGCAATCAATTGCTTTTAGCTACAAAAGTATTTTTTAAAACCTCTCCTATATGAAAACACTCCAGTAAATATCCCTGAGTAATACTGGGTTCTGCTAGTTTTAGCAGGGTTTTGTCTCTGAAGCTGCCAAGACAACTTTATTCTAAGAGGAGACAAGTTGGCTAGGTTAGCCCTTAACTAAAAAATGAAAGTAAATCCTAATGTCTTATGAGAAAGCTAAGCATCAAACAACTGCAGAAACAAGAAATCAAAACAAATCATAAATTTTCTTCTTTAACTTGCTCCGCACATATCCAAGCCTCCCTCTTTGAAGCAAGCTGCTTGGATGATACGTAAACAACGCAAGGAGGAGGCACCCATGCTCTGGGAATTGATGCTTCACGGAGCCACACTGAAGTGTTTACATTCTGTGCTTACCAGCCTCTAAGTAAAAGAGTTCATTTTCTACTCCCTGTAATATATTTACTTCTATTTTTAAATCCTCTAAGATGCATATGACCACTGTGATGAAAGAATAGAATATTAGTGGATATAAAATATGTTGTAACAATTATAGATAAAATGGAACTCTTCATGATGAATGAGGCTGGTAGTAATAGGAAGAAAGAGGAAGAGAAGCCCAGACAGAATAAATCTAGTGAATAACAGGCTGGAGAACTTGGTCCTATGGCTCCATTAGTATAAGAGAAAAGCAGCTCTGGGCTAATGCCACTAATAAGGTGTCCACTAAGAAAAGTGGACCATTTTCAAAGAAGGAAACACTTTACTCTGTTTTACATTGATCTGAAGACATTAATTGCATTCTTATTACTTCCTTTCTAGTTTTCTTTCTTTTACTTGCACACACACGCTCACTCACACTACCAAAGAACTATAAAAATTCACAACGTTCCAAACTTTCAAATTAAAAACAAACTTTCAAATTAAAAACAGATGCAATCGGAGGTGGGGGGAGTTGGGGTAGGGGAGACAGGAGAAATTTGCCCTGTGTCCATGTGGGGGTGGGGATGGGGGGGACAGTGAAATTCCACCCGGCAAGTAAGTAAGAGGTCAGTTTCATAGATTCAATTAAACCTTACCTGGTTTTGTAGTTAAATGCAGCAGCATGCCCCTAATTCTTCCTCTAAAGTATTACATATGCTGAAAGCTATAGTATTTGACCTTACACACTTCCACAGAAGAAACTCCTAAGTAACCTTCAACTTCAATAAAACGCTGTGTTCATTCTTCCCCTTGTGCTCAACACACAGCAATCTAATACACCTCATCATGTGGTCCGTTACCATGGCAGCGATGAATCCAGCTGCTGAAATACAAAAGACTGACAAAAAGTTGCTCTTTCCCCCTCCACCCACCCTGACAAAGTCAGATCTTTTTTTTCTGTATGACAAGTCTAATTTGAATATCTTTCTGTTGCTGACTCAACTTCGCGGACAAGGAAAAAAGAAATAGAAAAACGAGTAAAAAGATGCAAGAAAAAAAAGGGCTTCCAGAAAATGTAAACCAACTAATGAAATACCTATATGCATTTTTAAGATGCCGCTAATCCCTTGAAAGACTGATGATTATCTACTACTTCTGCCGACAAAATACTTTGAAATGTCAGTTACTAACTCAGTAGGAAATGCAGCATTAATCTCACAGCATCTTTTAAAATATTTTTAAAAATACATGAAATGATTCAGTAAGTACAGATGCTGAGAAACACTGCATTAGTCTATGAAGGGCTAGTCTCAAAGTATTTTCCTAGGGGAAACTCCTAATTACAGCTCATAGGTGGGAGGTAACATTCTTCATTTTCTTTTCATCAAGACCCTGTGTTTATCCGTTATTTAAACAGATTAGATTTCAGTTCTATTTTAAATGCTTATAGATTTGGATCTAGGGTGGTGGAGACTACTAGAATTACACAAACCGTATCTGGGGGCTCTATATTAAGATATGGGGTTGGCACAATATCAACTCTGAGCAATCCAGGGATCTCCCTCCCCCAAACCTATGGTTACATAATTAAGATTGAAGGAATCACCTTCGTTTTCTTCCCAGTACTTTAAGGAGGGCTGACGGGAGGAGCCCTGAGTGACTGGGGCTTCACCTCATTTCAGCTGCGGTTCCTCCCTCCCACCACAGGGCTCTGAGCTCCAGCCAGCGACTGCTTTGTCCCTCAGGCCTTGCATTGCCACCCTGCTGCTTCCACGGCCTTGATTACTGCCCATATTTAGCTTATATTTCATAATACTGTGTTTACATATCTAACTTCTCTTTTTAGATATAGACTCTCCTAGGAAAGGGAGCCGTGTCTTTTTCATGTTTCTATGCCAGTCAAAAGCTTTGGCACAATGGATGGCTCAGGGACGATTTCTTTTCTGTTTTTTTAAATTAAAATGCAGTTGATTTACAATGTTGTGTTAGTTTTTGGTGTATAGCAAAAATGATTCAACTACACACACACACACACACA
>SJYV01020686.1:942046-996915 GCA_006410875.1 Neotragus pygmaeus
CAAACTTTCAAATTAAAAACAGATGCAATCGGAGGTGGGGGGAGTTGGGGTAGGGGAGACAGGAGAAATTTGCCCTGTGTCCATGTGGGGGTGGGGATGGGGGGGACAGTGAAATTCCACCCGGCAAGTAAGTAAGAGGTCAGTTTCATAGATTCAATTAAACCTTACCTGGTTTTGTAGTTAAATGCAGCAGCATGCCCCTAATTCTTCCTCTAAAGTATTACATATGCTGAAAGCTATAGTATTTGACCTTACACACTTCCACAGAAGAAACTCCTAAGTAACCTTCAACTTCAATAAAACGCTGTGTTCATTCTTCCCCTTGTGCTCAACACACAGCAATCTAATACACCTCATCATGTGGTCCGTTACCATGGCAGCGATGAATCCAGCTGCTGAAATACAAAAGACTGACAAAAAGTTGCTCTTTCCCCCTCCACCCACCCTGACAAAGTCAGATCTTTTTTTTCTGTATGACAAGTCTAATTTGAATATCTTTCTGTTGCTGACTCAACTTCGCGGACAAGGAAAAAAGAAATAGAAAAACGAGTAAAAAGATGCAAGGAAAAAAAGGGCTTCCAGAAAATGTAAACCAACTAATGAAATACCTATATGCATTTTTAAGATGCCGCTAATCCCTTGAAAGACTGATGATTATCTACTACTTCTGCCGACAAAATACTTTGAAATGTCAGTTACTAACTCAGTAGGAAATGCAGCATTAATCTCACAGCATCTTTTAAAATATTTTTAAAAATACATGAAATGATTCAGTAAGTACAGATGCTGAGAAACACTGCATTAGTCTATGAAGGGCTAGTCTCAAAGTATTTTCCTAGGGGAAACTCCTAATTACAGCTCATAGGTGGGAGGTAACATTCTTCATTTTCTTTTCATCAAGACCCTGTGTTTATCCGTTATTTAAACAGATTAGATTTCAGTTCTATTTTAAATGCTTATAGATTTGGATCTAGGGTGGTGGAGACTACTAGAATTACACAAACCGTATCTGGGGGCTCTATATTAAGATATGGGGTTGGCACAATATCAACTCTGAGCAATCCAGGGATCTCCCTCCCCCAAACCTATGGTTACATAATTAAGATTGAAGGAATCACCTTCGTTTTCTTCCCAGTACTTTAAGGAGGGCTGACGGGAGGAGCCCTGAGTGACTGGGGCTTCACCTCATTTCAGCTGTGGTTCCTCCCTCCCACCACAGGGCTCTGAGCTCCAGCCAGCGACTGCTTTGTCCCTCAGGCCTTGCATTGCCACCCTGCTGCTTCCACGGCCTTGCTTACTGCCCATATTTAGCTCATATTTCATAATACTGTGTTTACATATCTAACTTCTCTTTTTAGATATAGACTCTCCTAGGAAAGGGAGCCGTGTCTTTTTCATGTTTCTATGCCAGTCAAAAGCTTTGGCACAATGGATGGCTCAGGGACGATTTCTTTTCTGTTTTTTTAAATTAAAATGCAGTTGATTTACAATGTTGTGTTAGTTTTTGGTGTATAGCAAAAATGATTCAACTACACACACACACACACACACATTCTTTCCCATTATGGTTTATTGAAGGATATTGAACCTGGTTCCTTGTGCTATACAGTAGGACTTTGTTTATATATTTTATATGTCGTAGTTTGTAGTTGCTAATTGCAAACTCTTAATTTATCCCTCCCCCAGCTTGGGCAACTGCATTGTTTTCTATGTCTGTGAGGCTGTTTCTGTTTTGTCAATAAGTTCGTTTGTATTATATTTTAGATTCCACATATAAGCGATATCATATGGTATTTGTCTTTCTCTTTCTGACTTATTTCACTTAGTGTGATAACCTCTAGGTCCATCCAGGTTGCTGCAAATGGCATTATTTCCTCCCTTTTTATGGTTCCATTGTATATATACAGCGTCTTCTTTATCCATTCATCTATGGACACTAGTTTGTTTCCATGTTCTGGCTATTGTAAACAGTTGCTGCTGTGAACACTGGGGTGCATATATCTTTTCAAATTAGTTTTCTTCAGATATACACCCAGGAGAAGGATTGCTGAATAATAGGGCAACTCTACCTTTAATATTTTAAGGAATCTCTATACTGTTCTCAGTAGTGGCTGCAACAATTTATATTTCCACCAATGGTGTAGGAGGCTTTCCTTTTCTCCACACCCTCTCCAACAGTTGTTATTTATAGATGTTTTAATGATGCCCATTTTGACTACTAGGTACAATGGTGGTAACTCATTGTAGTTTTGGTTTGCATTTCTCTAATAATTAGCAATATTGAATATCTTTTCATGTGCCTCTGGGCTACCTATATCTGAATGTCTTCTTTGGAGAAATCTCTGTTTAGGTTTTCTACCCAGTTTGGATTGGGTTGTTCTCATTGTTGCTATTGAGTTGTATGAGCTGTTTGTATATTTTGGAAAGTCACTGTCAGTCTCATTGTTTGCAAATATTTTTTCTTAGTCTTCATGTTGTCTTTTCATTTTGCTCAGTGGCTATTTCTTGAACGGACAAAGCAGGAAATGAATGTTTTACTGTGCTCAAAGCTCTCCCTCTAGTTAAACCCTTATGAAGTCCACAAAGTTTTTCCTTAATATTCTACGCCACTAATGGATGTGGGCAACAGGAGCCGAGAGCTCTTCAGAGATCAATCATGGAGCTACCCAGATATGGGTGTGAAACCTGGCTCCTGCTCACACCCGTTGGTGATCTTGGATAGATCATTTAACCTCTCTAAACCTGGGTTACTCTAAAGCTCCTACTTTAAAGAGTTATGAAAAAGGAAAATGAAATGAGATAGTTCAAGGGAAGCATCAAACACTGAGCTTGGAAACAAACTAAATGATCAAGAAATGATTGCTAGTACTGTTTAGTAAAATGTGAATAACTTTTGAGCAAGAGGGACAATGAGAAAGTGCACTGACACCTACCTGACTTTCTCTTGCTGATAAAACTGATGACTGATTTAAATCAGACTCACACATGCACTCCTTAGTATAAGTCAGGGTAATGCAGCATGAACACAGAGACTACTCCAGGCAAATATCTAGATTGCTTATTCCTACCTACAAACCAACAAGGTGTGGGATAACCAGTCAAGTGGTTTTACATATTCCCAGGGCAAAATGGGTGGAAGAGGGTTAAACTTGGGAGTCAATTAAAAATCTTTTAAATATGAAAGAAAAACACAGTAAAGAAAGCAGTTCATTTTGATACTTACACTGGATTCTCAAGAAATGGTCTATATATTATTTATTAGTATTTTTTCAAATTAAAATGGAATATGAAGAATTTTTACCATAAAAAAGCTTGATATTAAAAATTATATACATAGATCTCATCTTAAAACAGTTTACCAATGTTGGATTAACAGTAGCTTTTAAAAGATTACCCTGACAGCAGTAATGAACACAACATTGTAAATCAACTATACTTAAATTAAAAAAAGAAAAGATCACCTTGATGTGTAACAAGGGCTCTAAACTGCTCACCAATACAGACTTTTAGCTGTTTTTCTTCACAGTCATCTAACTCAGGAAATTACCTGACACCAAAGCCAACTGCATTGGAAAATTAGCATCAAAATCCCTTTGAAGACTCATAGTGCAAAGCAGCAGTCAGGGGTTAATAAAAAACCCCGGGAGAGAAAAAACTTTCATTGCAGGAAGTTGCCAGAAAGGATAAAAATGAATGTTGCACATTGCAAGATTTCTCTAACATTAGAAAAAAACAGCCCTACAAGAAAATTGGTAGAGATTATTAAAATAGCTTTGGCACTGCTACAACTCTGAAAAATCCTTAAATGTTGTGACTCCTGACAACACAATTCTATAGGCACAGGCAAAGAAGCAGGAAGCATGTCCACTGGAGAAGTCAGCACCCGCTAATCCACTTCAGGGCAGTTGATGAAGGCAAGACCAAAAGGACCACTATTTGAATAATTCATTTCTGTGGGAGTCCTCACTGTGTGCCTTTTCCCCACTATGGATTGGTTATGTATCTAATTGTTTTTCATTGTGTAAGTTTTAAGAGCCTACCCTTTATGTAATGGGTTGTCCGAAAAGTTCATTCGCGTCTTTCTGTAAGATGCTATGGAAAAACCCGAACAAACTTTTTGGCTGACCCAAGAGTTAATGTAGACTGCTGCTAGAGCATTCAATATGATCAGCAAATATCCTTTGTCAGGGGCTAAAGCAACCATTTGATTGTCTCTCTTTAAGACATCAGTATGTTTGGTTTCACCAAGTTTTAAATCCCCTTTGCAAATATTAATGTCTCACTTAGGGTGAACAAAATTTGTAACATAATTTGTGCTGGTGTGACCCACTTAATTTCATATGAAGAATTCAGTCACCTAGGGAGATAGCTTTTGTGACTTCATGCATTGAAATACTGTACTCCAGAAAGTCAGTTTGCTAAACCATGGACCCAGGGACTTAGGAAGAAGCTTACAGGGTTACTTGCTTCTCGCTCTCTCTTCAGACAGGAGGGCACCTAATTTCCGAAACTCAAGGTAATAATAGGGCTCAGAGGTTACAAGCTTTAATTAACACATTATTGACCAAAAGATTTTTGCAGAAACGAAAGCCTGTGGTGTTAACACATCTCCAGCAATAATGGGTGAAGCAACATGGTTACAAAAAACTGGCTGTTAATGTCAATGAAATTAAAACAAGACAAACCAATTTGAACTTCAACAAGAGTGATTTTTTTCTCAGGTCACATTTTAAAACTGTTATTTATTTTATAATACCACAAAGTGCTTTATTGTTCAGGCACTGGTTTAAATCAAATAAGAAAACTTGCTAACAGCAACCACAAAGTGATTGTGATCTATTGAATAGTTTTGGCAAGCACAGAGTTTCTTGGGCTGCTCTGAGCAGCTGACCTAAAAAATATTAATCGGATTAGTATCTATTCTACTCATGAAAATTTCTTATGAAAGAACAACGCTCTTGCAAGCCATTTCAATTTATATAACTCAATACAAGATAGTCTCTTTGACCCTAAAGATGTTTTCAAAACATGTACTCTTCCTTTGAATTGTACTAATCTTGCTGTAAATAATAAGGATGTCTTTGTGTTTTTCTACTGTTGACACATCACAGAAAATGCCTCCTTTTTTAAATAGCACTGTGAAATGAACGCCTACGTTTTCTGCAGATAACTTATTTGTAAAACTGGAATCATTTTGCCATGCTCACTCAGGAAAACTTATCCCCAAATTTCTGTGTGCTTTTCATCTCTCTCTAAAATTCATAATTATATAATTATATTCTGGATTTTTCATTAATGAAAAACATCCTTGGGTTTTAAACTTAATAATAAAAAGTTACATTTGTCCATTTCCTTCCTATAAAGTAATATCACAGGTTCAAAGTAGAGAAGTTGAAAAGTGCAATGTATGAAATAATCTTAAACACTTATAATTCAGCTATCTGAAGTAACAAAAACTGATATTTTGGTGTATTTCTTTAAATTACATAGTGGATATCTCGGATAATGTTGAAAATTGCTTTTTATAGCTTAATGAAAGACATGTACAATAAAAATACAATCATATTACCTACTCTTTGAAAATATTTTTTGATAGTTGCATAAAATTCTGCTATTTGGATGTATCAGAATTGATTTAGCCATGCCTTACTGTCAAGTATATTTTTAGTCTTTTCCAGGTTTATTGTTATAAGCAATATACCTTTGCATATAAACTTTGATCACATCTTGGGTTATTTCCTTAGAATGGATTCCTTAGAATGGAAGGGAGATCATTGATTTAAGTTAGAAAGTCTAAGGATATAATTTTAGAATTGACAGGATCCATATATATAACTTGGAGAAGGAAATGGCAATCCACTCCAGTATTCTTGCCTGGAAAATCCCATGGACAGAGGAGCTTGGTGGGCTAGAGTCCATGGGGTTGCAAGAGTCAGACACGACAGTGACTAAACCACCACCACCACCACCATACATATAATTTAGTATAATACTTCCTTTTATAGATGAGAAAACTGAGCCTCAGCGAGGTGCCAGGGTTGGCTCAGTTCTCTGAGTTCTTCTGGTGCTAGAATGGAAATTTGGTTTTTTTCTGATCTGCTTTGCTTTCCATAATTTCACCACGTGTGCATGTATGCATGCATGCTCAGTTGCTTCAGTTGCGTCTGACTCTGTGACCCCAAGGACCATAGCCTGCCAGGCTTCTCTGTCCATGGGATTTTCCCAGCAGGGATACTGGAGTGGGTTGCCATTTCCTCCTCCAGGGCATCTTCCCGACCCAGGGATTGAACCCTCGTCTCCTGTGTCTCCTGCATTGCAGACAGAGTCTGCAATACCCTCCTAGGTATTACCTGTGAAACTCCTCGAATGTGCTCTGAGCCCAAGTCAGGAGTTACTTGGTGGTGGGTGATGCTAGTTTTTGTCAGGGTCAAACCACATGGCAGTATCTCTAAAGCCACTTTCCACTGAACACTAAACAGAGTGGATACTGAGAAGAAGCAAACAATATCCCAGATCCAAATCTGTCCTGAGAAAAACAAACTGGAAAAGGAGTCCAAGAGAGTTGGGAGGACTCAGAAAATCCGTGAGTTCAAATTGATATAAAATGTAGAAGTGCTCTTTGATGGGGCCCAAGTTCTTTCATGATCTTGTGTTTCGTCAGGAGAGCAGAAGATCTGAGTGACTGTGTGAATGGCAGATTGTCAGGAAACTCATAAGGGAAGGGGAAGAAATACGTGTCTGCTCACCCTCCTTGACAATCCCATATCCTGTAAATTCAGGTGTGTTTGCCCAGCCACGATGGGGTCTCCATCTGACAGGATATATTATATCTCAGCTGGAGGGAAACGGAAAGACATTTCTGAAAATCAAGTCTATTTGCGAAGTCAAGGAAACAGGCAGATCTCTGAGACCTCACCCTTAAAAGAATCCATTTTCTCAGTCTGAATACAGAGTACACAGGAATTATGGGTTCTCAGTCTCTTCCATGTGACTTGTTCTAAGATCAGATGACTTATTCTAACTTAATAAATATTATAACTGCCATCTAAAAGCACACACTGTACTATTTGTAGGCAAAGAAATATAAATGACCTATACTCTAGACGGAGAGATAAAAACATGGATAAAGAAAATATAGCTATAGCTATACAGATAAAAAATATATGAGAGAAATATAATTAGCTGACTTGAAAGTAGACAGGTAATTTAATTAGGTTAGTTTAAACAGAACATTTAGGGGCAAAAAGGACCCATTCAGGGTGTCCTAGGCTTGGAAAGCATTTGCTGTTATGATAGTAGGTATGTTTTCCCAGATTCTTCTTGTGTTCCAGACTTGGAATACATCAGCAGAGCAGACATTCTACAACACAGAAACAGACTCACAGACTTAGAGAACACATTTATGGCTGTCATGGGGGAAGGATGGGGGGAAGAGATAGGGAGTTTGGGATCAACATGTACATACTGCTATATTTAAAATAAATAACCACCAAAGACCTACTGCATAGCCCAAGGAACTGTGCTCAATGTTATGTGACAGCCTGGATGGGAGGGGAGCTTAGGGGAGAATGGACACATGTATATGTACGGCTGGAGCTTCCCAGGTGGCACTAGTGGTAAAGAACCCAGCGGCCAATGCAGAAGACATGGGAGACGTGGGTTCCATCCCTGGGTCAGGAAGATTCCCTGGAGGAGGGCATGGAAACCCACTCCAGTATTCTTGCCTGGAGAATCCCATGGACAGAGGAGCCTGGCGGGCTACAGTGCAATAGGGCTGCCCAGACCTGGACACGACTAAAGCGATTTAGCGTGCACACACGCATGTATGGCTGAATCCCTCTACGTCCACCTGAAACTATCAGAACATTGTTAGTAGGTTATACTCCAATATAAAATAAAAGGTTAGAAAATAAANGCAATAGGGCTGCCCAGACCTGGACACGACTAAAGCGATTTAGCGTGCACACACGCATGTATGGCTGAATCCCTCTACTGTCCACCTGAAACTATCAGAACATTGTTAGTAGGTTATACTCCAATATAAAATAAAAGGTTAGAAAATAAAGGTGAGTAGAGGGATGCCTGATGCGTATTTTCAGTGACTGAGATTAGATGTAGGAGTGATAAAAGCTATTGCGTTTCTCTCTCCCTTTGTCATGTGTCCCTGGGGAAGGACAAGTAATTAAGTGACAGTGGCAAGGTGAGGATTTAGTGGTAAACTAAGAATAGAGTGCTTAGTTGAATCAGGCCATGAGGAAGAGGGAGGGTGGACTGGAAGTGTCTCTCAAGTAGCATGTGTCTATATACCACAGGTAAAGAGACGGAGAAACCGAGAGGCAAATGGGATGTCCAGGACTTGTGGACATTCAGGAAAAGTTAATTATTGATGACAACCACAATGGTAGTGAAAGGGATGAGAAAATGAAGTAAGTTGTGGAGGGGAATTAAGGCAAAACTATAGAGAATAAATTATTTCAGGAACACATAGAAAGAGCTGGCAAAGGATATAAAAGTGATTTGGGGAGAAAGATAAAAAGAGAAACAAATGTGATTCAGGGGAACATAGTGAAATTACTTAGAGGAGTGAGAGAAAAAGGATATGAGAGAAACACCATTACTGAGAAAATTGAAATAATTGAGATGAGTAACAAACTAATATTTGAAATTTCATTCTGTATTTAGTCTTAGCCGCCCAATTTAACCTGACTCTTTGCGATCCCATGGACTGTAGCCCGCCAGGCTCCTCTGTCCATGGGATTCTCCAGCCAAGAATACTGGAGTGGATAGCCATTCCTTTCTCCAGAGGCTCTTCCCAACAGAGAGATAGAACCAGGGTCTCCTGCATTGCAGGGAGAATTTGTACCATCTGATCTATGGAGAAGTCCCATTCTCTATACAGATTCGAATGAACTCTATGATTGGAACGAGGGAAAAGGTTCATTGGCCTGTTAAACACATTTTGTATAAATTGATCCATAACATAAAGATATCAGGCGCTTTGGACCCTTCTGGGTGACTGTGGTAAGCAAATGCCACTTTGGGAGGGCCATCTGACAGTTCGGAGGCTTAGGTTTGTGATCCCCAGGGGGTCACTGGAGCCCATCTGGGAGGGATTATCCTCTGCCCACACCTCACACTGGTCAGTTCATCAGGTCACTGCATTCCCTTTACAGCCTCAGAGTGACACGTGAAATGGAGAAACTGGAGAAACCATTCATTATACAATGGCGAACAATACACAGGAAGGGAAGCGGCATAAAAGCCTGCGAGGGAGGCACTTAAGCCTTTGAAAGGATATCTGCATGTACATAATGGTGAGCAGGTGTTCTCCCTTTATTACTGAAGGCAACACAGTCTGCCTTTGCCAGGTGAGACTTTAGGAAGGACCTCCTTATTTAATATCAAAATTATGGCATATAAGTAACACGAAGCAGAAGGGCACTAGCATCCTACACCGTTCATCAGAGAGGAAAGTGTTTTGGGAGGATATGAGTCACTAGTATTTGTTATACATATAAAGACCCTTGACATCCCAGGGAAGACACAATGATG
This sequence comes from Neotragus pygmaeus, assembly GCA_006410875.1. NCBI lineage: Eukaryota > Metazoa > Chordata > Mammalia > Artiodactyla > Bovidae > Neotragus > Neotragus pygmaeus. Next base: position 951,599 of record SJYV01020686.1, read on the forward strand.
TGTTTATAGGCTCCTAAACACACACATCATGCAGAAACAAACCCGAATTTACATATTAGCTCCTTTGAATATTATTGTTACAAGTGTGACAGTATAGGAGGGTTCAGATTGCCCATGCACAATGTCATGGGCAATAATATCCAAAGCATTAAACACAAACACATTTGCTTTATCTATTTCAGGTTTTATGATATCTTTGGTAAACACTGTAGACCAATTTAAAAAATGAAAGTAAGCGAAAACATTTTCTAATCACTTACAGTCCCACCAACAACAGTTAATGTTTTTGGATTTCCCTATTTGTGTCTCTCTCTATGTAAATATACAGCTTGATTTTAAAAAAATTTACTGAAGTAAAGTTGATTTACAATGTTGTATTAATTTCTGAGTACAGCCAAGTGACTCAGTTATACAATGGACAGCCTGATTTTTAAAATGGATTGTTACTTTCTAAACTATATAGCCATATTCCACATACAGACTTGATGACTTTTTCTGGGCCTGTTGGTCATACACAGGCTTCTCTGGTCGCTCAGACAGTAAAGAATCTGCTTGCAGTGTAGGAGACTCGGGTTTAATCCCTGGGTCAATAAGATCCCCTGGAGAGGGGAATGGCAACTCACTCCAGTATTCTTGCCTGGAGAATCCCATGAACAGAGGAGCCTGGCAGGCTACCATCCCTGGGGTTGCAAAGAGTCAGACATAACTAAGCAACCAACTATTGGTTATATATTGCCTGACATAGAAGATAATGGTAAAGATAAGAGAAACTAAGTCACTCAAAAATGCTGTGTTCATTATAGGTGGTAGAACTAGAAAATGACATGTTATTTCTGGATGGGGAAGGGTTTGGGGACTAAATCCAGAAAGAAAGAGTGTTGGAGTTCTGGGCTCTGGGAACAAGGTCAAGGTCAAAGGAAACTCCTACCTGAAGGGGACGCAGGTTCTAATACATGGTGATGACCCAGGAGGATGGAGGCAAGATAGGACCCTTTTTGATGGATGTGACTATGTTCTAAGGTATAATTGTGCTGGTAATTCACTCTAATATCTGGCTTATCTCCCTATTATCATCAGAACTTCAGGAAAGCTCTGAGAATGGTTCTCAGTTTCACAGCGAGTCCCACAGTGATTAAGACCACGTCCAAGCTGGGAACAGGTAAGAGGAAAGAATGGTCTCTCTGCAGTGACCTGGTGTTACCTCAGACCTCTCTGAGAAAATAACATTTGAGACGAAGCCCATAGAATGAGGAGGAGGCCTTTCTGGCAAAGAGAAGAGCAAGGTGAGGCCCCCAAGGCAGTCAGAAAGAACCTGATGTGTTCCACGAATACAATGAGGCCAGTGTGGCTGGAGCTCTCCACAGTAGGGGCGGAAGGTCAGGGCATGAAAAGTTTGGCAGGGACCGGGGCTTTGTGGGATATACTAGGGGCTTCCGTAATTTATCCTCAGTGCAGTGGGAAGCTTTGGGAGGACTCAAAACATGAGAGTAAAGTAATATACTTTTCATTTTTAAAAGAAACCCTGGCTAGGGTGTGGAGAAGGGATAGGAGAGGGGCAAGAGTGGATGAAGTGAATACCATCTGGGGGCTGACTCGTGACTCTGGACTAAAACGCAGATAGTAGGGACACTGAGACATGGACACGCTGGAAATATGTTCTGGAGGCAGCACTGATAGGAGCCTTTAATAGACTGAATGTGGGAAGACGAGTGAGAATAGGGTGTAGAGAACTCCTCACATTCTAAAATAAAAGGAGGATGGATAACCAACAAAAACCTATTATATAGCACATGGAACTCTGCTTAGTGTTATGTGCCAGCCTGGATGGGAGGGAGTTTGGGGAGAATGGATTCATGCATATGTATGGTTAGTTCCTGCACTGTTTGCCTGAAACTATCACAACATTGTCAATCGGCTATATCCCCAAAAATGTTTTTGTTGTTTAAAATAAAATAGAAAGAGGTGCCATTGACTAAGATGCAGGAGCAGGCGGAGGGCAAGCAGAGTGGGGCAAGGCATGTGTGCAGGAAAGTGTTGAATTTGAGGTGCCTCTGAGACTGTAAAGCAATGATGTCAGGAATGTTGTGTCTATATATACCTGGAGCTCTGACGATAAGGAATGGATGGAAATGTACAGGTGGCACTTGTTGGTACAAAACAACTTTTTAAAAGCTCTGGTGAGAGGAGATCATACCTGGAGGAGTAGCCCAAGCTTCCTCCCCCAGATAGAGGGGTCTGGGAGGTAGGGGGAAACCTGTGAGTAGCGTTCAATGGAGGCTAAAACAGGGGAGTTTTCCAGGAAAGAAGGGGTGGTCTTTGAATTGAAAGCTTCTGAGAGGTTCAGATGACAATGGAAGAAGCATTCATTAGCTTTGGAATATGAAGATAAGAATGATTTTAATAAGACCCTTTTCAGGGGAAGGTGAGGATGAGGAAGTGAAGTCAGCCACTCCAAACAATTTTTTGGGAGAAAGTTAGATTCATTGGGGAGCACAAGTAGGGTAGCAATGGAAACAAATACAGTCAACAGAATATTTCAAACATAGGAGACTGCAGAAAACATTTACAGGCTGAGGAGAGTGGCCCCCTAAAGTCAGAGACTGATAGTAAGTGACAGAAAATGACTGATTAAATGTACTCAGTCCTGAAGATAGTAAAAGGGGATGAAGTTCAGAGGACACATGGAGAGAAATGTCCACATGATGTGAGGGAAGAAGGAACTGAAGGTGCAGGTGGAGGTATGCTTGCAAGTTTGGGAAGAGAAAGAGGAAATTTCCATCTAATAGCTTCTGTTTTCTTGCTTCTAAGAAGCAAGTTTGCTGGCTACCAATGAAGAATAAATAAAAGATTTGATGCAAGTGAAGAAAAATGAACTAGTCCTTTTGGAGGGTAGGAGAGTAAACTGTCTATAAAACTAGTAGGATAGTCAGGGATGGCAGCAAGTACTTGTGAAGGGGTGATCATGAGTCTAGAACAACACTAGCATGGTCAGTTGTGTGATCTGCAATAAAGCTCAACAAGTAAGGGAAAGCCTGGGTCAGCCAGAGGAGTGGGCTCATCCATGGCCCTGCTTTGTCTAGTGGATGTGATGGGAGATAAGACTTGCAACGGAGTTGAAAGTACATCCGAGAGCAACTGGTATAAGGGCTGGACCATGGAATCTAGGCAAGAAAGGAGAGAAGTAAAGACAGCCGGAGACTTTTTGTTGGATGAAAGATCTAGGGAGGGGAAATGGGTAAACCTATGGCTGATTCATGTTGATGTTTGGTAGATACCAATGCAATACTCTAAAGCAATTATTCTTTAATTAAAAATAAACTAATTTAGTTAAAAGAACTACTTAAAAAAGAGAGAGAGAGAGAGAACTAGGACAAAAAGACCCTGCAATGAACACAGAGAAATGCAAATGTGATCAGAGAAAAAGAGCTAGAAGGGTGGGATGTGGTGTTTGGAGAGTGGGATATCTTACTTTCTGATTGTGGAAGGGGCTCAGTTTCTGAGTAACTAGCTCCAGAGCTCATCTAAGAAGTGGCTGGCTGAGGTCAAATGGAGGGATTTTTCCTGGCTATAAATAAATAAGAAGTTTAGTAGGAATACTGACGTGACCTAAGCAGAGCCAATCAAAGTCATGTGAGAAATAGTGTCCAATTCTTTTCTCTGTGACTATGGCTGGGCAGATTACATATGCTGGGAGGTGCCAATGGCTTTCTTCATCACTGGTTGGGTAGAGCCTCCTTAACTATTAATCCAACACCAGAGGAAAACAGCTGAAAAAAACGGAAAGAGACAAGGTGCTGAGCATAATCTTTGAACCTACCCTTTCTGAAGTCTGACTCCCTGTCTGTCACTAGCCTGAAGAGATTTTTTAGTCCCTTCCAAATACAAAGCATAAACTAATATGGATGGGTCTGTTTCACAAAATCTATGAAAATGTAGTAGATCTGTTGTTTACCTACCTAATGGCCATTCTATTCTTTCTTTGTGGGCAGGGTTGTTGTCTGTGGCTACTCTGTAGGTCTCATAGAAATGTCTAAGTCCATCACTGCTATTGCAACCCCCTGGCCAGTGATGCCAGTAAAATATGAAGGAAAATCTGCTGAGGGTGGGGAGGAGTGCATAGGCATGTGTGTGCATACTCAGTCACTAAGCCATGTCTGACTCTTTGTGACCCCAAGGACTTTAGCCTGCCAGGCTCCTCCTTCCATGGCATTTTCCAGGCAAGAACACTCGAGTGGGCTGTTGCCATTTCCTCTTCGGGTATCTTCTTGACCCAGGGATTGAACCACATCTTCAGCATCTCCTGCATTGGAGAGCCACCTTGGAAGCCATGTATAGGCACACCTCATTCTATTGTATTTTTTATAAATTGCTCAATCTGTGGCAACTTTGCATCAAACAAGTCTAGAAATGTCATTTTTCCCCCAACAGCATTTGCTCACTTTGTGTCTCTGCATCCCATTTTGGTAATTCCTGCCATACTTCAAACTTTTTCATTATCATTATGTTTGCTATGGGTGATGTGTCATTAGTGATCTTGGACCTTAATACCATGACTTGCTGAAGGCTCAGCGGATGGCTGATATTGCTTAGAAATGAAGAAGTGATAATTTTAAGTTAAGGTTTGTACAGGGGTTTTAAAGGTATCATACTATTGCACACCTAGACTACAGTACAGTAGAAACATAACTTTTATATGTACGGGGAAACCAAGAAATTCACGTGACTCACTTTATTGGGCTATTTGCTTTACAGTGGTGGTCTAGAACTGAACCCACAGTACCCCTGAGGTATGTCCGTAGTGAACTGAGTAGTGTGATGAGTGATTTCATGTGTCAACTTGACTAGGCTGTGAAGTGCTCAGCTTTTTTCACTCAACATTATTCTTGCAGAAGAGTGATTCCAGGTGAGCTTAACTCATGAGTTGGTAGATTTAGTGAAGCAGATTGCCCTTCTCACTGTGGGTGAGTCTCATGCAACCTGTTGAGGCCTAAATAGAAGGCAAAAGGATCTTCTCTCTCTTGCTGATGGTCTTCAAGCTGGGACACAAAACTTATTCCATTGTCTCTCCTGGTTCTCAGGCCTTCAGACTATAGATCAGAGGACTTAGACTCCATAATTGTGTCAGCCAATTCCTTATAATAAATCTCTTTTATATCTTGTTGGTTCTGACTTATAAAAGTCAGAACTCTGACTTAATAAAAGTAATGTCCCTCAAAATATCACATTTCCCCAGAAACAGAATGTGACCTTATTTGGAAATAGAATCTTCGCAGATGTAATGAGTTAAAGACTAAGATGGGGTCCTACTGGAGTGGGCGGGCCCTACATCCGACAACCAGTATCCTCTTAAATAGAGGAAAGGATGAGAGAGAGCCACACACATGAAGAAGGCCATTTAAAGACAGAGGTAGACATTGCAGTCCCACCGGCTCCAAGCCAAGGAATGCCAATGACTGCAGGAGCCACCGGAAGTTAGGAAGAGGCCCAGCAGGATTCTTCCCTAGAGACCCGAGGGAAGCTGGCTCTGCCAGCACCTTGGCGTCAGACTTCTCTCCTCCAGAGCTACGAGTGAATAAGCTTCTGTTGTCCTCAGCTAGCTAGTTGGCAGTCATTTGTTAGAACAGCCCTAGGAAACTAAAAAAGGGAGTTTCTGGGAAAGGTCTCTTCACCCAAAAAAAGAGACTCAGAGGGAGAAGTGAAAAACTGGGTGGGTGAGGAAAACAGTAAGCGACGCTGCGTGGCTGGGGCACAGGCTGAGAGATCGGTGAGTCAAGGCCCAAGAAGAACCGGAAGAGGGGCCGGACTCAGCCAGCTGTCCCTAGAAGGGTGCCAGGTGGGTGAAGGAGCAGGTGGACGGAACTATGAGTCAGGTCATGTTCTTTTCCCATGCTGTCGATAATGGGGTCCTTTTTATGCTGAGTGTTGGCTCAAGTAAGTTGTTCGCTTCCTGACTGGCAATTATTGACATTTCCCGGGGAGGTGCTGCCCTGCCCCGGCCGTTAATGGCTGCCCTTCCTCTTCCGGTGGCTCAGACTCACTGAGGGGGAGGCCAGGCAGCTTCGACAACGGAAGACAGCCAGCCTGTCGTCTGCTTTAGAACGACACCCTTGCTTCTTCAGACTCTATTTCATACCGTCTGATCTATGGCACACATTTGGCCTTTGCTATGCGCCAAGTTCTCCCCGGGGATCCCATCTTCCCTTTCAAAGTTATCTTCCAAAGATACTTTGAAAAGTGAAATTTCCTTTCTCTGGAGCCTTTTTGTCTCTCCCCTTTTTAACAACATCGTCTCCTCTTTTCCAGNCGCCAAGTTCTCCCCGGGGATCCCATCTTCCCTTTCAAAGTTATCTTCCAAAGATACTTTGAAAAGTGAAATTTCCTTTCTCTGGAGCCTTTTTGTCTCTCCTCTTTTTAACAACATCGTCTCCTCTTTTCCAGTTCACATCCCTAGAACCCAATCAATTCACTCTAGACTCTGGGGATGGACAGACAGCCATGATCTACCTGTCCAGATGACACACTTGTGTTATAACAGGGACCCTCTAGACACACAGTTTCAAGGAGCACAAAGGCAGCTGAAGTAGGTCTTTTTGAACAGGGGAGCACACTGTCCTGAGAGCAGCAGGTTTTTGGAGTCTCACCTATTTTGAATTTAGGGTTCACTCCTTGCTGACTGCATGGCTTTGAGCAAGATACTTAACCTTCTGATGCTCAGTTTCACTATCTAAAAATGAGGATGATACTAATACCTAGCAAACAGAATAGTGGTGAGTATTAAATAGGTAACATATGAAAAGTCCCTCATGTGAAGCCCAGTACACAGTTCAAAGTGTCTCTTAATATTTACAGCAGGATTTGTCAGTCTCGACACTATTAACATTTGGGGTAGATAAGTTCTTTCCTTTAGAAGACTGTTTTAAGCACTGTAGGATGTTTAGCTACCTCCTGGATTCCACTCACTAGGTGCTAATAGCCCTCCACACCCCCACACCCCTGGTTGAGAACCACTGCTGTAGAGTCAGGTGGGCAGGTCTTTGTACACCTCTTAAGAAACAGANGTGACTTCCCTTTCACTTTTCACTTTCATGCATTGGAGAAGGAAATGGCAACCCACTCCAGTGTTCTCGGGGGAGCCTGGTGGGCTGCCGTCTATGGGGCAGCACAGAGTCGGACACGACTGAAGTGACTTAGCAGCAACTCTGCATTTCATTCTTATACTCTACATCAAAGATCCAGTCTATTTGCCTCTATGGTTAGTCTCTGAATCCCTGTCAGACCACAGAGAGGAACCTTATGTTAAATGTTAATTCTCATTTACAGGATTTAAGGAGCTACTTCTGAGAAAGCTATTGTTCCGTCAGCCCAGTGGAAATGCCTGTACAGAATTAAGGTGTGGGTCACCCAACTGAAACTGATGTCAAGGGTTCAGTTATTCATTCATGCTCTTCAGACTCTTGGACACACCTCCACTGGTTTCCAGGCAACCGCAGCTCAGGGCAGTTAGTATTCATGCTTCATGAATTCTACATGTGAGTAAAAAAGGGATTTTCATATTTTAATGAGCAGGCTTTCATGAGCTGAGCTAGACGATTACCTTTGTTATTAGGTAAGACAAAACATGGGGAGGGCCTTTACCATCTTTCATAAAGAGGGTCAGTACTCTTTTCCTGAAAAGCCTTATGTGCTTATGGGGGATAGCACTGCATAACACAGCCTCAAGCAGGATGATATGGAAAATCTCAGAGAAGTCCCTTTCATTGGAAGGAGAAATTCCTGTTAAGAACTCAGTTTAGGACTGGGATTTATAAACCCTGCTTCTCAGGCCCTTTCACTCCTTGTTCTGTAGGAAGGGAGATGCCAGGAGCAAACAAGAATGTTTCTACACTGGGTTATTTAATCACTGTGCCCAATATCTACAACTGCTTCATGTGCTGTGCTTAGTTGCTCAGTTGTGTCCAGCTCTTTGCGATCCCACTGACTGTAGCCCACCAGGCTCCGTTGTCTATGGGGATTCTCCAGGCAAGAGAATACTGGAGAGGGTTGCCATGCCCTCCTCCAGGGGATCTTCCTAACCCAAGGGATCGAACCCAGGTCTCCCGTATTGTAGGTGGCTTCTTTACCAACTGAGCCACCTGGGAAATCTGCAAATGCTTCATGCCAAGAGACAATTCAAAGTGCTGGGGAATGTGGCAGGGATTCAGGTGGTGGCATGCTTGGTATTACTCAAGGTGGCACTGTTGGCTGTGTAGGAGGCATATGAGTTGGGAGAGGGGGCTGAACCAGGGAGTCTACTGAACTGAGATGGTAAGAGGCTCATTTGCTATGGATAAAGTCTTAAATAAAGTGAGATAAAGTGAGGATGAAGTCTTATCTGCAAATAGCATATGATATCACTTATATATGGAATCTAAAATATGGCACAAATGATCCTATTACAAAACAGAAACAGACTCACAGATGTAGAGAAAGACTTGTGGATGCCAAGAGGGAAGGCCGGTGGGGGAGGGACGGACTGGGAATTCATGGTTAGTAGATGCAAACTATTACGTATACAATGGATAAACAACAAGGTCCTACATTATAGCGCAGGGAACAATACTCAGTATCCTGGGGTAAATCATAAAGGGAAAGAATATAAAAAAGAATGGATATATGTGTACAATTGAGTCACTTTGCTGAACAGCAGAAATTAACACATTATAAATAAATATACTTCGATATAAGGAAAAAGAATGTAGTCTAAAATGGATAGTGATAAGATGTTTTTCTCTCTCCAGATGTGCCTTTTGTGGATGCTACTACTCTGGGAAGAAATTCAATGTCAGAAAGGAAACCATGGGAGACTAGGAGTTGTTGTTATATATTAGGAAGTAATGATATAGTAAAAACATGTTCTTAGAAAAAGACAGCCACGTTACTTATCTATGCATGTAGAATTGGAAGATTATGGCAAGTGTTTGTACATAAACAGTAAAATTCCTAGCTCACAGTTACAGAATTGTTAGGAATTGACAGAATAAAGAACTACCTTATTCATCTGCTTTGATGATGAATTTCAGGTTCACAGTTTCAGATTTTGCTAAAATAAACTCTGTGCAGATTTAAAAGTCAGGTTTTGAAAGTTATAAAAAATCAATTGGTGGTTAAAATACAAGCTAAAATAATAAACAACCACTCATAAGAATATACTCACATTAAAGTACATTATTATTAACTTCTATAAACATCGTAACCCTTAGATTTTTGATAGGAAAATACTGTTTCATCCATTCTTGTGATAATCACAATTCTTCAAACCATACTTATGTAAAGATGATAGCATTCTGCAAACTTCTGGGGAAACAGAGAAGAAATCAACCAACAAAAGATCACCCAACAGGGAGGGACATAATCTGGGAAAGCGAACAGAATTATTACTTTTTCTAAGGTGTTTATCTTACTCAAAGATTGACACAGCATATATGCTCATATTTTTACAAACTTCTTTTTCACTTCTGAAATGTTGTTATCCATACAACAGTGGTAAGCCAAAGACACAGGCATATATTTTGTTGTTTTCACATATAAAGTACTTATGATAGCACTATTTTACAGTGTATGCTAAGCTACTTCAGTCGTGTCAGACTCTTTACAACACATAAGAGGCATGTAATATGTACTTAAAAACAAATGAATGATCATTATAGGTATAAAAGGGGCACAAGAATCATTAGGATTTTTCACAAAAGAAAAGAATACTTCTCTGGATACTGATTTTTGTATTTAAAATGAAGTCAGAAGGTTGCTTTTCTTTTAAAAAACTTGAGTACAGCTGGTTTACAATGTTGTATTAGTTTCAGGTGTACAGAAAAGTGATTCAGCTACATATATATGTATATGAATACATATACAACCATGCAGAGTCAGTTGAGTAGTTGAGTCCAACTCTTTCTGACCCCATGGGCTGTAGCCTGACAGGCTTCTTTGTCCATGGAATTTTCCAGTATTCTTACACTGGAAATCCTGACCCAGGGATTGAACCCACATTTCCTGCATCTTTCTTCACTGGCAGGTGGATTCGTTACCACTGAGCCATCTGGGAAGTCTGAATACATCTTTTCCAAATTCTTTTTCCATTGTAAGTTATTCTAGTGGCCCAGACTGTAAAGAATCTGCCTGCAATGCAGCAGACCTGAGTTCCATCCCTGGGTAAGGAAGATCTCCTAGAGGAGAGAATGGCTACCCATTCCAGTATTCTTGCCTGGAGAATTCCATGGACAGAGGAGCCTGGAAGGCTACAGTCCATGGGGACACAAAGAGTCTGACATGACTGAGCAAAAAAATTTTTTTAATTTTATAGGTTATTATAAGACATTGAATACAGTTCCCTGTGCTGCACAGTACGTCCTCATTGCTTACTTATTTTATCTACAGTAGCGTGTATCTGTTAATCCCAACTCCTAATTTATCCCTTCCCACCTTTAGTAACCATAAATCTGTTTTCTATGTCTGAGTCTACTTCTGTTTTATAGATAAGTTCACTTGTATCAGTTTTTCAGATTCCATAAGAAAGTGAAAGTGAAGTCGCTCAGTTGTGTCTGACTCTTTGCGACCCCGTGGACTGTAGCCCACCAGGCTCCTCTGTCCATGGGATTCTCCAGGCAAGAGTACAGGAGTGGGTTGCTATTCCCTTCTCCAGGGGATCTTCCCAACCCAGGGATCGAACCTGGGTCTCCCGCANCTCTTTGCGACCCCGTGGACTGTAGCCCACCAGGCTCCTCTGTCCATGGGATTCTCCAGGCAAGAGTACAGGAGTGGGTTGCTATTCCCTTCTCCAGGGGATCTTCCCAACCCAGGGATCGAACCTGGGTCTCCCGCATTGCAAGCAGGGGCTTTAACCTCTGAGCCACCAGGGAAGCCCATATACAATGATAATCATGAGATAATTGTCTTTCTCTTTTTGAAAACTTAAGAGTTTTATTTTATATGAGTTCTGATTCTTATACATGGTATTTGAATTGTGTGATTTAAAAATCCAGAACAATTTTATGTACTCTCTTAAGAAGTGCTAACAGTGTCACTATGTCTAGAGAAATTTTTTATTTTGCATCCAAAACAAACTGTTTCATAATTAGTTATAAATATTCATTTCATAAGTGTTATTAAGGAGAAAAAAAGAGAAATCCTTGCCTTAAAAAGTCCCCAGCTCTAGTGTTGATTCTGCATACCATTTAGCTCCAAAATTCTATCAGTCTACAGCTTTAGACATCATTTCCAAGCTTATGCTCATATCAATAAATGATGTTTTTGCTTAAATAGGTTTCAGAACCACAAGATGCTATATCTTTTAAACTCTAGTTGAACAGAAATAGTGCTAATTTTAGCATCGACCTAAACATAAATTTATTTGCTATGAAAAAATAAAAACGTGTGGACTTATAAATAGCTCACTCTCAGGAAGTATTTAAAATAGAAAATTCTCATGTTATGTTACAAATATATTCCTCTTTTAGGATTAAATTGGAAAGCTCTTTTACAATGGCAGTTTGCTGCAGTCGAAAGATATGACAACATTCTTGTTCTGTTACTTACCAGAAATATGACATTAGCAATTTACCTTAACTCTTGGGATCCTAGTTTTTATCTAAATAAAGAGAGAGATAATAGCTAAATTGAAAGGTTGTTATGAAAATTAAATAAGATAATATTTGTGGAGCATCTGTTTTGGTGCTTGGCATAGAATGATACTGGCTTCCCTGGAGACTCAGTGGTGGTGAATCTGCCTGCCAATGCAAGAGACATGGGCTCCATCCCTGGGTCAGGAAGATCACCTGAAGAAGGAAATGGCAACCCACTCTAGTCTTCTTGCCTGGGAAATCCCATGGGCAGAGAAGCCTGGCAGTTACAGTCCAGAGTCACAAAAGAGTCAGATACGACTGACTGACTGAGTCATCTAAACAAGAACAACATAGAATGGTACAGATCCTCCTGGTAAGGTCCCCTTTTCCCTAATGAAGCGATCCTTTTGTTACAGTAACTGGATGTAGTATTAGACTCTTCACCGCACAAAAAACACCCAAACATCTCAAAATGTGACCCTTCATACTTCATTCAAAACCAGAAAGACTACTCTGAACTTGACAAAGAAGATTCAAAGATTAACCAAAAACCCTGGCACTTGTCTTTGATGAATATTCCAAAGGGAAGATGGACAGGTAACACGAGAAATCACACCAGACTATGAGGGATTGAATGAGATGGCTTTTCTTTCTTATGTCTATCATTGGCACTTATCTCTTAGAAAGGGCCCAAAGGGTTACATGAATTCAGAGATAGGGCTGATAGCAGTTGAGCCAGGAGGAGTTCATCAGTGACCTCACGGAACATGTAACAGCAACAGAGGTGGTGGATCTTGAAAGATAACTAGGATATTCCCAGTCTCTGAAGAGTGCATATGTGCTTATGCCTAAAGAAGATTTGGAGAGGGGTGTGGATGCGAGGAACATCTAGACAGAAGAACCATCATGAGCAAAAGTGAGGGCATGAAGACCATGGCTTTGGGACTTCCCTGGTGGGTTAAGAAATTGTCTTGCAGTGCAGGGGACGTGGTTTAATCCCTGATCAGGCAACTAAGATCACATATGCCAAGGAGCAACTAAGCCCATGCACCACAACTACTGAGTCCCCCTTCTCCACACGCACACACACACATACTCTGGAGCCTGCGCACCACATTTATAGAGACTGTACAGCACAAGGAAAGATCCTGTATGCTGCATCCTTCATGCTGTAACTAAGACTCGACACAGCCAAAGAAGTGAATAAAACAAAGAGCATGGCTTAGAGAAGGCAGATCATTCCCATATTGGCAAAGGTCAACTGATGAGGAACAAAGTGAGGTGCGGAGACTCAAGGGGTCTGCTGCGCCTCTGTGTTCAGTTGCTAAGTCGTGTCCAACTCTCCTGTGACCCCATGGACTGTAGCTCGCCAGGCTCCTCTGTCCATGGGATTCTCCAGGCAAGAATTCTGGAGTCAGTTGCCATGCCCTCCTCCAGGGGATCTTCCTGACCCAGGGATTGAACCTATGTCTCCTGCAACTCTTGCATTGGCAGGCGGATTCTTTCCCAGTGAACCACCAAGGAAGCCCCACTGTGCCTCTATGACGGCATGCTAAGGAACACAGGAAGAAGATTTTGTTCTCAGTGGATGGGGCAGCCAACAGTGGCTTTGAGACTGAAATGAGTGAACAGCTGCTGTTCTANCTTGCATTGGCAGGCGGATTCTTTCCCAGTGAACCACCAAGGAAGCCCCACTGTGCCTCTATGACGGCATGCTAAGGAACACAGGAAGAAGATTTTGTTCTCAGTGGATGGGGCAGCCAACAGTGGCTTTGAGACTGAAATGAGTGAACAGCTGCTGTTCTACTGGGTACCTGTCATGTACCAGGAAATACTTTGTTGTTTTATGAATATAATCTTTTAGTCTTCACAACAAAGTAGATATATCTTTTCAGGTGGGGAATCTGAGGCTCAGAGAGCTTAGGTAACTTGCTGCTCAAGATTATACATTCTTCAATTAAGCAAATAGCATGAAAGAGCAATAAGGTTTTTAAAATATTAATTTCAGAACAAACCATTAAAGAATAGAAATGATGAGATATGAATGTCAATTAGGAAGTCAATTTAGGCGGTCATGGTTTAAAAGGGAAGGAGATTAGGAATATTGAAAAAGGAATTTGTGTTCCAAGTGAGGCTGTTCACGATTTGAGTAAGATTTCTTAATACAGGTTTATTCTAGAATGACATACATTGTAAAATAATAAACGATGTGGNTTAGGCGGTCATGGTTTAAAAGGGAAGGAGATTAGGAATATTGAAAAAGGAATTTGTGTTCCAAGTGAGGCTGTTCACGATTTGAGTAAGATTTCTTAATACAGGTTTATTCTAGAATGACATACATTTTAAAATAATAAACGATGTGGATTCTGTGTTTTAGAGTTACTTGATTGCTATATTACATGAGGGACAGTGCAGCATAATAATTAAGTGCTCAGGCGCTAAGTCATACTGCCTGGTTTTGAATCTTAACCCCAATTTACTGAACCTCGAGCAGGTTATTTAACCTTTCTGGGCCCTAGTTTCCTCATATTTAAAAAAAAATGAGGGCTTCCCAGGTGGCACTAGTGGTAAAGAATCTGCTTGCCAATGCAGAAGACTTAAGAGACGTGGATTTTATCCCTGGGTCGGCAAGAATCCCTTGAAGGACGGCATGGCAACCCACTCCAGTATTCTTGCCTGGAGAATCCCATGGACAGAGGAGCCTGGCGGGCTATAGTCCATAGTGTTGCAAAGAGTTGGACACTGGAGTTGGTGATAGACAGGGAGGCCTGGCGTGCTGCAGTTCATGGGGTCGCAAAGAGTCAGACACGANTAAATAGAATTTAATCCAGGAAAATAGCCACACAGATGATGGAAGGATTGAGAAGCTAAATTGAGGATAATAAATCAACCTGGAAATTAGTAGCAGCAGAATGTTACAGGTATCAGCACCCATAGGTCTCAAGGGACAGAGAGAAGAAGTGATGTTGTGTGTACGCTCAGTTGCTTAGTCATGTCTGACTCTTGGCAACCCCATGAACTCCCCACCAGGCTCCTCTGTCTATGGGAGTTCCAAGGCAAGAAAACTGGAGTGGGTTGCCATTTCCTTCTCCAGGGGATCTTCCCAAGTCAGGGATTGAACCCAAGTCTCCTGTGGCTCCTGTAGTAGCTCAGAGTTCAAGGTCGTTGGGGAAAACTAGAGGCAACAAAGGATGGGTCTGAAAGCTGGAAAAAAGCTTCTAGAGGTCAGCCCCCAAAGAACCAGCAGAATACGAGTAGGGCAAGGCACGGATGTGAAGTTAAAAACACGCACAGACTGGAACAATGGAAAGTAGAGAGTGAAGTAAGTTAATAAGTTTTCCATTTTCATTTTCTCCTCCAGAGTAATGTTACACTAGCAAATTGATTTACTGATACTTTTTAAGGGCATTAAGTTTAGCTCCTGGGAACTGCATTCAACAAACATCTTGTAAATAAATGAAATCACCATTTTAGTTCCACATATGACCTCAATAAACCAAATTTACACGCCCTTAAATGATGAGACAATAACCCGCCTTCTCTTTGAAGTTTAATAAAACGTATAAAGGAGGTATTGCTGTCTTTTTGGATTACATTTAGACAGTGGTCAATGTTCCTGTCAGTGGCATTGTTTTATTCAGAACAGTGAACAGACGTACATTCTGATGTTCTGGAAATTCCCATTCTTTATAATAAAACCACACTTTGAAAACAGGACTCAGGAGGAGGTGGAAAAAGCCACACACAATTTCCTCAACAAGACCACCACTCAATTCCTCTCTTTCTCTCCATTCTGCTGCAAAACTGACAACACATTTTGCAGACTAATGGTAAGGCACCAATTTGTATGAGCAAGTCTTTTGTAATGTGGAAGTGTAATTATGTATGGTGGTGGTATAAAAATATTTATCCATCCACTTCATGGCCAGGCAAAACAAAGTTTAATGTTAGCACATGGGCATGCTTAATTGTCACACTGAAGTTTGAAGACCACACCTAACTTAAACCATGTCCTACTTTCATTTAAGCAATATGAGATCTCCCTGTGAGCAGCCTCTGAATTGTAAGCTTTATCTCAGACTCAGACTTGTAATGATTAAACCGTCGTTACCACCATCAAATTCTTTTCTCATTTACGTCATTAAAACGTAGTCTTGTCTCATTTTGGCTCACTACTCTGATATGAAACACTATTATATATTAAAAAATAGATGGCTTGTAGAATAGAATGAACCATTATTGCATTTGCTTAATAGAAACCAGGAAGAAATGTCAAGGTCATCTCTGTACCTCACACCTTGTCATTCATATGACTTCTGCTAATAAAAAAAAAAGTAAGCAAAAGGTGCAGAAGCTAAGTCTTTCACTATGCAGCACCCCACTAAAAGTATAAAATGCTGGCCATAATAAACCCCATTTTCTTCTCATGCAAAGAAAAGAAACACTTTAAGGGGAAATAGTTCAAAGTCCATCTTAAATTCCTTGACTCAGACTCACTCACCTAAAATTCAATGAAGAAACAGCATGAACTTTCCAAAACCATCTATCTTCTTTTCTTTGAAACGGCAGTCAATTCTGGCATTTAAAGACTTTCCAAGCGTTTCATCCAGGGACTTGTAAATCTCACTTATCTGCAATGAGAAAACACACTTTTATTTAGCTAAGTAACTCACACTTACATGTTTATTACAGAAACAGAATGAGCAGATCTAGAACATATGGTGTTTTACAAATCCCTTCATCCAGTAAGAATGACTTGTAATACTCAACTCAGAATTTTGGTTCTCAATTGCTATAATAAATGTTTAGAAAAATAGACATTTGTGCCAAAAGTCATTTTACAGATGAAGATGGGGAGATCCAGAGAGTAAAGTGAGCGTCCAAGATTACGCAGCTGGTTAGTAACAGAGTGGGCTTCCCTGGTGACCCCTGCATTGGCCCTGCCTGCCAATTCAGGAGACACAGTTTCCATCCCTGGGTCAGAAGAATCCCTGGAGAAGGAAATGACAACCCACTCCAGTATTCTTGCCTGGGAAATCCCATGGACAGAGGAGCCTGGTGGGCTACAGTCCATGAGGTCATAATGAGTTGGACACGACTTAATGACTGAGCTCTAGCATGCAGTAACAGAGTAGCCTTTTGGGTTCCAAACATTGCCTTTTGGTTTTGGTTTATTTAAAACCCAGAAATGGGAAAACAGAGAATCTTCTGTGTTTCCCAAGTTGGTAAATTTCTGGAATACTGTGTCACCACAATTTCTACTCAGTTCAGTTGCTCAGTCGTGTCTGACTATTTGTGACCCCATGAATCGCAGCGCGCCAGGCCTCCCTGTCCATCACCAACTCCTGGAGTTCACTCAGACTTGCATCTATCGAGTCAGTGATGCCATCCAGCCATCTCATCCTCGGCCGTCCCCTTCTTCTCCTGCCCCCAGTCCCTCCCAGCATCAAAGTCTTTTCCAATGAGTCAAGTCTTCGCATGAGGTGCCCAAAGTACTGGAATTTCAGCTTTAGCATCATTCCTTCCAAAGAAATCCCAGGGTTGATCTCCTTCAGAATGGACTGGTTGGATCTCCTTGCAGTCCAAGGGACTCTCAAGAGTCTTCTCCAACACCACAGTTCAAAAGCATCAATTCTTCGGTGCTCAGCCTTCTTCACAGTCCAAGGCTCACATCCATACATGACCACAGGAAAAACCATAGCCTTGACTAGACGGACCTTTGTTGCAAAGTAATGTCTCTGCTTTTGAATATACTATCTAGGTTGGTCATAACTTTTCTTCCAAGGAGTAAGCGTCATTGCTAAAACCCAGGAAACTAGAGTTGAGGGCAGAGTCCTCAGAGCAGCACCCACTCTGATGGTAGATGCAGGCGTAGGCTATCGCAAAGGCACCCTGATGTTCCTGATCCACATGCTTTATAGTGTTGCGTAGCAATGACATAAAGAGAAAATAGTTCAGAATATGGTCTGCTGGTGTTTTCTAACAAAGCAGAACGATTTTCATCATCTTACCTTCAGAGAAAATTCACAGAGGAGAAGAAAAAGAGAGGCTCCAGGTCAAACTGGGCAATTTGCCCAAAAGGCCCTGCCCTGCTGGATGAAAGTGACCAGATGCTTTACCCATCACCTCCCTTCAGCTAGTCTTTCCCACCTTTCTGTCTCTACCCCCCACCTTTCCCACTTTCTTCCTCTCACTAGCACTCAAGCTGGATGTTACTATTCCATGTTCTCGGTGGCTTGAAGGAGCAGAAATCTGAAGCTCAGGAAATCCCATGTTCAGATGAAGGAAAAGATGGGGAGAAGGGAGATCACAGCAAATAAAGCAGAGTAGGTGTCCGATGGCAGTGGAGCTGGGAAAGGAAGGGAGAGGAGCCTAGCTCTGCACTCTGGTTGGTGGGAGTGGCCTCTGTCTCCAGCCCCATCCTTCACTTTTCTCGCCAAACTCTCTTCTTTGGCTCAGGTTATCTAAAATGATAGCAATCATTATATTGCTCAAATAAAGAGGCCATGTGAAAGGACCTACAGGCAGGCTCAGGTTTCATAGCTTAACTGGGATCTGTGACTTCAATGGAAGTTGCTGTTTGGATGACGTCTTGATTATGAGCAAGCTTCAGCTTTTGTTGTTCCTTCTCTACCAGGAAGAGGTCTCCATCTCAGCCTGCATCTCACAGGCAGCGACAGAAACAAGTTGTCTGGTAGGCAGCTCCGTCCCTCCCGCTATCGGCTTCTGTCCCTCAAGACCACTTCTGAGGGCCCAGAACTGATTATCCACAATTCTTTCTAGTCTTGATCCTGAGAGTGGCCACCTCCCAAACTGCCACTGAATGAAAGGCATCAATCCTCCCCTCTCTTCTCTCTGCAGCCTGGTGGACAATTGCATAGTAAAACCTCACGTGAACCTTGATTAGGAAGAGAAACTAATACCTTTCTCACTTTAAATTCTCATTTAATTCTACATTAGCTATCAAATTCTAGTTTGACCATGTGACCTGAGGTTAAAATTAGCATCATGGGATAAAATAGAGTTCTGTCTCCTTCATCTGGCTCCCTGAAGACCATCAGTATATTGCTTGGAGGCTAGAGTCAATATAGTACCACTGAGTACAAGAGAAAGAAGTACAGTAAGTCCCTACATATGAACGAGTTCTGTTCTGACAGCATGTTTATAAACCCAACATAGTTAGCCTAGGTACCCTACTAACAAAACCAGCTATATAGTCCTATGCTGTGGTTAGTCACTCAGTCGTGTTCGACTCTTTGCGACCCCATGGACTGTAGCCCACCAGGCTCCTCTGTCCATGAGGTTTTCCAGGCAAGAATACTGGAGTGAGTAGCTACTTCTCCAGGGGATCTTCCCAACCCATGGATCAAACCTGCATCTCTTGTGTCTCTTGCACTGGCAGGCAGATTCTTTACCACTGAGCCACCTGGGAAGCCTGTTACCATATATAATTGCTATAATTTTTCTTCTCTGTAAGAATATGTGCAAATTGTGAGCAGGGACAGTCTTGTTTATTTCTTCATCATCAGCTTTAATGGTGAATAATACTCTTCACTAAATGTATGTTCAGTTGAGGGGGGAGCAACTAGCAAGTATGAAGGTCAGTGTTTTCCCAATCGTTCCTACACAGACTTGCAGTATAAACTTAATTAGATCATTTCACCAGATTATTTGTTACTGGTCTAAGAACATTAAAGTGGCTTAGGAGGCTATAGTAAAGTGGATTTGGGATTGTGGCCCTTGGACTAAATTCAGAATCACCTCAGACACAAGGCTACTAGATGAGAGCCAGGGAGGAGCCTGTGGATATGGGCCTTTCTGGATGCCTTAAAGCTGGAGACAGAATTAGTGCTCAGGGATGGATACTCATGCACCCTCTCTGTTCCAAGGATTTGTTCTTGTTGACACATAGTTCAGCCTGAGGACCGGGAAGATTTTGGACGTCTGCATGCATTTCCTATTAAGGGCATAGACTGCTGCTTCAAGCTCTGAGGATAAAGAGGCTGTAGCACTGGGTCAGCCCAGCCAATCTGACCTGGTGTAGCCCCCTCACAGAAGGGCAGAATCCCAGCAGAGATTCTGGTCTCCAAGGGAATTACCTTTGAGACTGACTGTATCTGCTTGTTGCTGTGCAGATACTTCATTTCTGTGAAGTTTTTGAAGTCTTTCTTTTTTTTTTTTTAATTGGGCTATAATTTCCTTACAATGTTATTGGTTTCTGCCATATATCAGGCTTCCCTGGTGGCTCAGCTGGTAAAGAATCCACCTGCAATGCAGCAGACCTGAGTTTGATCCCTGGGGTGGCCCTGGAGGAGGCAGGGCAACCCACTCCAATATTCTTGCCTGGAGAATCCCCATGTACAGAGGAGCCTAGAGGGCTACAGTCCCTGGGGTCACAAAGAGTCGGACACAACTGAGCGATTAAGCACAGCACAGTTGCCATACATCAGGGAGTCTTTTTTTTTTTTAAGCTTTTTATTTTGTATTGGAATATAGATGATTAACAATGTTGCGATACTTTCAGGTGAATAGTGAAGGGAGTCAGCCATACATATACGCTTAGCTGTTCTCCCGCAAACTCCCTTTCCATCTAGGCTGCCACAGAACATCAAGTGGAGTTCCACGTGTTATATAATAGTTCCTTGTTGGTTATCCATTTTAAATACAGCAGTGTGCACACGTCGTTCCCAAACTCCCTATCTATCCCTTCCCCTCTCCGGCCCTGTATCCTTCCCCTCAACAACCGTAAGTTCATTCTCTAAGTCTGTGAGTCTGTTTCTGTTTTGTAAATAAGTTCATTTGAATCATTTCTTTTTAGATTCCACATTTAAGAAATGTCATACAATGTTTCTCCTCTGTCTGACTTACTTGACTTAGTATGACAATCCCCAGATCCATCCACGTTGCTGCAGAGAAGTTTTGAAGTCTTTGGCCAAATAACCAGGGAAATGAATTTAATTTCAAGAGGCAGTCGTGTATCTAACCTCTGGCCGTCAGATGATAACCCAGTGATGGCAGACACATGGGCTGTCTTTCACGATTCTAAAACTCTAGATAACAGTACACAGGGAAAGTAGAGTGACTGCCTGCTTCACCTCTAAGTCATCTACTTCATTATCCCCTACAACAGGGGTCCCTAACCACTAGGATCTAACGCTTGATGATCTGGGGTGGAGCTGATGTAGTAATAATACAAATAAAGTGTACAATAAATATAATGTGCTTGAATCATCCCCAAACTACCCCCTCCCCCCCAACCCTAGTCCATGGAAATATTGTCTTCCATGAACCTGGTCTCTGGTGCCAAAAAGACTGGACTGCTGCGTACAACACATAATGGAGATTTCAAGAGGCTATTCGAGCAAATAGAAGACGGTAGCAGTGTTCCATTTCCTTCTTGATATTTCACCAACAAACAGGGATTAAAAAAACTCATACTTCATCAGGGAGGTTAAAGTAAGATAAAGCAGTGAGAAAAAGTATTTAGATGAAAACGGCTGTCAGCGGAGTAGACATCTACATTCTGCAGTGAATGTGGAATTTTTTTTCTCAGCAGAGAGCCGGAGGCCTGCTGACATTTAGGAACCTTTAAGAAAAAGGTATGCTTGTCAGCATCAGTTCAGGCGGGTATTCAGTCAACTGTTTTCAAGGTGCTGAGAAGGAAGAAGGTGGTTTAGAAAGGATTTCTCAGCTCTGTTCTTCGCACAGCACGTTTGTGTTTTTCAGAGGGACTGCCTTTGTGCCTCTATCCGTGGCATCTCACTGTAGGCTCAGGCAGTTGCTCACCCAGATGATATCTGCGTTTTAAAAGAACATCCTCCCTTTACGTTTAATCATTTGTACTGCACCTGGGCAGGCCCCGCACAGAAGAGCTCTGTTGTGGAGAACTCACTTAGGTACCCATCATTTTTTCTTTTTCAAAATAATAAATGTAAAAATAATTAGCTCTATATGAAGTATTAGAAGAAGTATTTATGAAGAAGCAAGTTTAATTAAAAAAAAATGAAACAAGAGATGGCTGGGCACTTAAATAGCCCTTTAAATAATCAAAGTAACTTTACTTTTAGGAGGTATGGAAACTGTAATAAATTAAAAAATGAATAAGATCCATATTTCACTAGTGAGAGGCAATCCCTATGAAGATTTTCTACATTTACTTCCAATTATCTATACATACCTGTGCATACACACATGATTTTTAATGAAATTGAGGGATTCTAAAGTGAAAGTGAAAGTCGCTCAGTCAAGTCCAACTCTTTGTGACGTCATGGACTCTACAGTCCATGGAATTCTCCAGGTCAGAATACTGGAGTGGGTAAGCTGTTCCCTTCTCCAGGGTATTTTCCCAAACCAGGGATTGAATCCAGGTCTCCCACAGTACAGGTGGATTCTTTACTGGCTGAGCCACTAGGGAAGCCCCAGGGATTCTAAGAGATATGTAATTTTATTTCAAGTTTTGTTTTAGTTCTACTTTTTGTCTCTGTGGTTAGTGAGCCACACATATTCAGCATAAATAAATGCTATGAAATTTTTTCTGGCTATGAAATTTTTTATAAAACTTGCTAATTAAAGAAAATGACATATGAAGGTTTGGGATATCCAAAGTCAGCAAACGCTTCTTTGGTTTACTCCTGTGCTTTATATACACTCACGTACACAAAGAAGTATAAGGCAGTATATTATTTTATTTCAGTATAAGGCAGTATATTATTTTATTTCAGTATAAGGCAGTAGATTTATTTTATAATAGTCCTTACTTTGTTATAGAAATCTCTACTGTACAAAACCCATGTATCCTAAAATATCAGAAAAATGAGAGTCTTTTTTTTTCAGAATATATTTTTAGAGTGAGTAATTCTCTCAATCTGTAAGCTTTAAAAAAATACAATTGTGAGACTACAATTAAGTGGTCTCATTAACTTACACTATCACTAAACTGAATTATCTCAAAAGTTTTCTTTAATGAAAATCTCTTTTTATGAACAATATGCAACTAAAACGAGTACACACAAAAACTACCCCCTAGTGATAACCTCATTAAACTTTTAAGCATGTTGAACTTAATTCCAAGTAAGGCAGCAAGATGAACAGATTTTCGCTGACCAGGGGAAAAAAGGTTTATCTATGCTCAGCCTTTTGTTTCTTGCATCTCAAGATGTAAAATTGATCAAAAAGAGAATTAAATTGAACTTTGAGTGTTAAATCAGAATGACAGAGATTTATCCAATTAATTTTTAAAAAGACAAAATTTTAATTAGCCACATGTGGGTATCTTATAGAGTCTACTGAAATTTCCCTGGTGATATGTGACCATCAATATTTTGCTCCGAATTTATGTTCACTCATTTGCTAAAGTCCTGCACACTTCTTAGAAATTAATGCTGCACTGTGATTTGATATGTGTCTGATTTTACCATGATATAAAGATCCAGCCAGAATAGAAGACAGGAAGGAAGGAAGAAGGAAGGAAAGAAGTCATGAAACTGGATACAGGGGGAGGGAAAGCCAAATTTAAAAAAAAAAAGATTTCCTATGACCTTTACTACGACCTTTACTAGTTCCATTAGTAACAATTTTTTAAAAGAGAGATGGATGAAAATGAGAAATAAATGTTTCCATGAGGAGTTCCCTACCTCCCCAAATATCACAAATTAAATGTTTGCACTACGGAGACAGAATTTCACATTGTTAAACATTAATCTTCTCTAATATACATAAACCCTAACCATAACGCTCAGGCTCCTAAAATCACATGTCTGCAAACACAGCAGTTATTTGGACACAATTTCAGCGAAAAATTTGGGGGGGGACTTGTAATATAGCTCATGTATCTTGTTTCCCCAGAAAAAAATATTTATGTGCAAAATACAGAGAGTGTTTTCTTGGACAAAGAAGTGCTTTTTCTGGAAACCATAAAGAAATGGAAGGATCTGATTCTGGGAGCCAAGTCAGGCCTTGCCCTTCAGTGGTGCACTCTGACCTTGACTGATGACCGTGAATGTGCCACATGCTCTAGTAACCACCTGAGGACAACAGAAAGCCTGACTGATTTTCATCTGACTCAGAAAAGAGGAGTGTCTTTTTAAAAAATGGAAATAAAAGATAAAGCATTTAAAGAGGTATCATTCATCTCCGTGACAC
Source organism: Neotragus pygmaeus (assembly GCA_006410875.1). NCBI lineage: Eukaryota > Metazoa > Chordata > Mammalia > Artiodactyla > Bovidae > Neotragus > Neotragus pygmaeus. The sequence continues at coordinate 975,337 of SJYV01020686.1, forward strand.
TTTGGAGTTAAAAAAAAATGATACTATGGCCTGCATCATATATACTCAAACTTTTTCTCTTGAAGACCCTAAAGAGCTTGTGGCTATGTGTGTTATATCTATCGATATTTAGATTAGAAATTATTAGAAATTGACTTAGAAATTAAAACAAAATTATTTATAAATGTTTACATAACNTACTCAAACTTTTTCTCTTGAAGACCCTAAAGAGCTTGTGGCTATGTGTGTTATATCTATCGATATTTACCTTATTAGAAATTGACTTAGAAATTAAAACAAAATTATTTATAAATGTTTACATAACAGTGATAAACCTCTTTAAAGGTAACATCAATAAGATATTTTTAAAAAGAAAATATTTTCCAAAACTAAAAAAAGTGTAGTGAGAAATAGGGCATGCTGCTGCTGCTGCTAAGTCGCATCAGTTGTGTCCGACTCTGTGATCCCATAGATGGTAGCCCACCAGGTTCCCCCGTCCCTTGGAATCTCCTGGCAAGAACACTGGAGTGGGTTGCCATTTGCTTTTACATTTTGGGAAAACTTTGTTTTCTGGCTTCATAGAAAGATGATAGCTGGGTTTTCATATCTGCTTCTGCTTTCAATCTATTGCAATATGTTGTTTTGGTTGAAGAATATGAAGATACTCCAAACTTAGGCAGATGTGTGGTTCAGAATATTTTTATAGCCTTTCAGATAATTGTGGCTATTTTTCTTTGATATGACTGAAATTCAACAAGTGTTGCTCCTTAAAGGTGAGTTGCTTTGTGAAATCTGAAACCATATCAATGAAGTTGGCATAATCCATTATATCAAATACCATGTTGTTGTTATCATTGCTTGCTTTTTTTTTTTTTTAACTCTTTTTGCATGGTAGTAAAGAAGATGATTACTAACCAGTACAGTTTGGTGCCATTGCCTTGATTTGTAATAAAATCACAACAGTTTTATCCACCATTGCTTTTTCATCATCAGTGAAACTGTCTACATAGTCAAGATGGCAAGTAATATGTTAGAGTTATTATTAAAATAATTGTGCCCTCAAAGACAACATCAAAGTGTCTAGGAGACTTCGCTTTGAGAACCACTGGCCTAAAAAGAAGAGAATATAGTAAGGAGGTTGAGCAAAGGCTCTGAGGTTGGACAGAGTGGTGATAACGCTCACCTCATTACTGATTTCATCTCCATGAAATACTTAGCGAGTCACCCACTTTTCCCACACCCTCTAAAATAGGAATAATAACAGATCTTCCCTCCCAGAGGCGTTACAAGGATTAAAGGAGACCCCTCAGCACAGTGCCTGACACATGGCAATCTCAACCAATCTTAACTATGAGTACTAATATTTATATTATTGCTTCTCTTTGAGAGAGAGAAGCAATGGTTTGAGTAACTCAGAATATCAGCTGTATTTGCTGGCTTTGTTTATGCTGCACCAATCTAAATTTAGTTCTGCATTTCCTCTGTTGAGGACAAGCTACATGTAGATATGTATATTTTCCAACCAATTTGAGTACAGAGATTGATAGCTTGCCCTTAATGGGCTGATTTTTCAAATCCTCATGTAGTCAATCACGAGAAAGATTTCTCAGTAGTTAGTTATGACAAATGTGAGAGGAGAGTTTGATGGGGATCCATGATCTCTGAGTCCCTGATCTGCAACCTGCCACAGCCACGTGGGGAAAGAGATTATTACTAGTAGGTTACACTATGATCAGAAAGTCAGATCACAAGGAATCACAGGAATCCCATTTACCTAAGGTCTGGAACCAACACTTTAGAAATGTCTTTCCTACAACATTTGCTCTTGTCCTAATCTCAGTCCTCCAGATTTTACAACTTTGTAGAGAAAACGGAATTCAAGTAAATAATCTCTAAGGATAAAAGGGGGCATGTCAGTCTTTGTCTCAATAAAGGGTGAGGTGTGCACAGGTACACGTACAAACATGTATGCTGCACTCTCACCAAAAAGCATTTGGCAGATTCTCTGAGTGTTGGAAAACTCCAAACTCATAAATTCATCTAATATCAATAAATGGGGGGGAAAGGTGAATATTAGTCAAGGAGACCCAGGGACATTCTGCCTGCCTATTTTACTCTTAGGAATATTTTTTACTGCTTCAAAGATGTACGCTCTCTTTTTCCTTGTAATTATAAGAGGTTCACCTGGGCTATTTNTTAATGGGCTGATTTTTCAAATCCTCATGTAGTCAATCACGAGAAAGATTTCTCAGTAGTTAGTTATGACAAATGTGAGAGGAGAGTTTGATGGGGATCCATGATCTCTGAGTCCCTGATCTGCAACCTGCCACAGCCACGTGGGGAAAGAGATTATTACTAGTAGGTTACACTATGATCAGAAAGTCAGATCACAAGGAATCACAGGAATCCCATTTACCTAAGGTCTGGAACCAACACTTTAGAAATGTCTTTCCTACAACATTTGCTCTTGTCCTAATCTCAGTCCTCCAGATTTTACAACTTTGTAGAGAAAACTGAATTCAAGTAAATAATCTCTAAGGATAAAAGGGGGCATGTCAGTCTTTGTCTCAATAAAGGGTGAGGTGTGCACAGGTACACGTACAAACATGTATGCTGCACTCTCACCAAAAAGCATTTGGCAGATTCTCTGAGTGTTGGAAAACTCCAAGCTCATAAATTCATCTAATATCAATAAATGGGGGGGAAAGGTGAATATTAGTCAAGGAGACCCAGGGACATTCTGCCTGCCTATTTTACTCTTAGGAATATTTTTTACTGCTTCAAAGATGTACGCTCTCTTTTTCCTTATAACTATAAGAGGTTCACCTGGGCTATTTTTCAAATCACTTTTGATATTTACCTGAGTAGAACAGAAAAAGTCTAAAATGAAACAGCTCTTAACAACAAGAAATCAATGATACAAGCTTGATTATAAGTGGCACACATGCTATTTGGTCTCAATGTTGGAAAAAAATCATAGTGTGTTAGTGATGGAACTGAAATGAAGTGTGCCCTTTTGAAAGAGAGCAGCATCTTCTGGTTGTCCCACATACAAGCATGGACTAAGAATGGTCATATCTTCTTATTTTCGTATTCAGGGTGGAAGTCCAGATTTTTACAAGAAATGTTGTTAGGTAACTGAATGTAGGCTTCCCTGGTGGCTCAGCGGTGAAGAATCCACCTGCCAATTCAGGAGATGAGAGTTCCATCCCTGGATCCAGAAAATCCCCTGGAGAAGGAACTGGCTACCCACTCCAGTATTCTCACCTCAGAAATCCCCTGGATAGAGGATCCTGGCAGTCCAATGGGGTCACAAAAGAGTCGGACACGACTTGGCGACTAAAAACAATAAAAAAACACGTTGGCAGGATTTCAGGCTACCATGTTTCGGATTTCTCCAAAGACACAATTTCATCTCTCTTCCATTTAATGGATCAATGTACAGTGCCCTCCACTCATCTCTCTCACCACTCACTGGTTTGCAAGGGCGGGAACGGCGGACAGAGAGGAGCCTTGATCGCCCTCCGGTGGTTACAATGTGCCATAACAATGAGCTGAACACCACTCGTTATTTATTGAAAACTTTCATCTTTTGGAAATTCCCTAAAATCAATAAAGCGGACTTTAGCTATTTTATGCGAGATATGAACCACCTGGTAATTTTACTGTTAGATCATATTCGACTCTGGGATAATGCGCGACAGAAAGAAGGAGTAGGGAAATCTGAGTAAAGACTTGAGACGTAGAATGCCACAAGGGTTTCAGATCCAGCCACCAGGAAAAGAAGCTAAAAAAGCTGTGCTCTAACTAAAGGCAGGGCCAGCAGTTCAAGCTGCTGGATGAGAGGTATATATTGTGCTGTATGTTTACAGATTAATGCAATGTGAAGCATCATCTTATCCACTGGCTAGAGTGGTACCTAGTAGTTACCACCTAATTTGATCCCTGTTTTAAGAATTTGATAGTAATTTTGCATTTATTAATTAATGGAGAACACATTATATTCTTTTGCTTTAGAAGCTGAACTTGAAGAAAGCATTTTTAGGGTGTGGAAGGAGATACATTAATTTTTAAAAAATTAAAACAATTTCAAATAGCTCAGTAATACAGAACTAATACAGGTTCCTGAGAAAGTTGAAAAATAGATCCTGTGACAGCCTTGTTTCACTTGGATGCACACGTTATCTTAAAACCCTGTTCCCGAGTATTATATGCCTCTAGCTCAAATGTCAGCTTTCAAGGATGGTTCCCTGTGTGTATTCATTTCCTCGCTGGTTTGCCCCTCCTTGACACACTCAGATAATTTAATGAACTGAAATACAATTGCTTTTAGAAGCTCAATACTTCATCATACTTTTGTTTTAAAAACAGTTTTTGAGTTGAGAGGATGTCAGCAAAACCAACCAAAAGAATGTGGCTGTTGTTACAAGGTCAGCTTTTCAGAAGCTGGAGGCAGCTGCTATTGGAGTGCTGTCAAGCAATCACCCGGGGGGCAGCGGGCAACAGCAGGGCCATGAATCAGCAGTTCTGCCAACACTAAATACGGTAACCCATTAATGTGCAAGATAACAGGTACACATGCCGCTTCAGAAAGCACTGGAGGGGGGAAATATTTCATTTCTCAGGTTTAATTAGAAGGAAATCCGGGTAGGTGTGATTAAAGCTCCGATGTGAGATCCTGTGTGTGATCCTGGGTGTGCCTCTTTTGGGACCTGGATTGCCGTATTTATCCAAATGGATTTCTTCTGTGGAGAAAAACATTCAGATGGAGAGCTGAAATGTCAGAAGCTTGGTATTTCAAATGGGATACTCTTGAGCTCAAGAGGGGGTCATGTTTTAGACTGTTCAATCCGAGAGCCACTTGCGACCACTGAGCGGTTCACGTGTGCCCCATCCAAATGAAGACGGGCTGGACGTGTAAGATACACACTGCAGTCCAGAGATACAGAACAAAAAATAATGAACCGTATCTCTTTGATAACTTCTATTGCTTACATGTTAAAATGATAGTATTTCTGACATATTGGACTACATGGAATATATTTATACTAATTTGATCTGTTTCTTTTTATTTCTTAATGGGGCTACTAGACAATTTAAAATGACACGTGTGACTTGCACTACATTTCAATTGGACACTGCTGCTTGAGAAGATATTTGATCTCCTTCCAGTCTCTCTCATACAGATACACAAAGTGAAAGTGAAGTCGCTCAGTCGTGTCCGACTCTTTGCGACCCTGTGGACTGTAGCCCATCAGGCTCCTCCATCCATGGGATTTTCCAGGCAAGAGTACTGGAGTGGGTTCCTTCTCCAGGGGATTTTCCTGACCAAGGGATCGAACCCGGGTCTTCTGCATTGTAGGCAGATGCTTTTACCATCTGAGCTACCAGGGAAGTCATAGATACACAAACACACACATATATACACATACATACATGCAAGGGATAAGAAGGGCATCATGGTAGTGGGTCATTTAATAATGACAGGTTTCAAAGTTCTATTCGAGGTGCTAGTTTGGAAATCTACGCTAAAGAATAGTACAATGTAAGTTGAAGCACTGGACGCTTAAATCTCCAACTGACCTCAACTTTAGATCCAGGGGTGAAAGGGCATTTGTCATAGTTCATTTAATTCTGGCCACTTTACTAAGATTGAAAGGGACAGCCAAAGATACTGAAAATAATTTTTCTCTCATCACTCTTTTTTTTGGGGGGGCCATGCTATGCAGCGTATGGGATTTTAGCTCCTAGACCAGGAAACGAACCTGTGCCCTCTGCAATGGGAGAGAACAGTCTGAACCACTGGACCACGAGGGAAGTCCCTTCTCATCACCCTTATAGAAGAACAAAATGACCTATGTAGAAATGATCTGTTTAGACATAGATACTCTCAAGAAGGATTTGACTATGATTGTCCAAACCAGATCATAACACATTGGCCTATAGAACTCTGACTTAATAAGGATTTTATTAAAAGCAAAATCCAGACTTTGAGGACTTTGGAGGCCTCAAATCAAACAGATGCCAATTTGGGGTTCCAAAGTCATTCATCTCTTACCCTTAAATTCCTCTTTAATCCATTTTAACTTCAACTATCACCTTTATTTTTAATAAACACAGCTGGAAAACAAAGAGCTAAGCAGAGAGTTCATCAATGGTAGATGGGCCAGTGTGAGAGATTGTCCAAGGGACTTTTCTAGTAATAAAAGGTGGTTCTTCAACTTGTTAAAAGAAAGGGTGAAGTTCCTTAAATGTTTCTTTGTTTAAAGCTATGCAATGTCTCCTTCTCTTCTCAGATAAACAACCTAATTTTGTCTTTCAAATTTAGAAGTTGAGACAGGTTTCTGGGGAGACTTCTATTGGAGAATGGCTCATTATACACCCCTAACATCTCTTTCTAGTATTCTTCTTTCCCTAAACTGATAACATACAACATTTTGTTGTTGTTTAGTTGCTAAGTTGTGTCTGACTCTTTGAGATCCCATGAACTATAGCCCACCAGGCTCCTCTGTCCCTGGAATTTTCAGGGCAAGAATATTGGAGGAAGGTTGCCATTTCCTTCTCCAGGGGATCTTCCTAACACAGGGATCAAACCCGCATCTCCTGTGGCTCCTGAGTTTTGGCTGATTCTTTACCACTGAGCCACTGGGGAAGCCCATACAGAATTTAGTGCATTCATTCAAAGTTACAGAAATGTTTTAAAGAAAATCAATACATTTACATTTTACTAATTTTTCAGATATTTTTCATATGCATGCTTTTTTATTTTAGAAAGTTGAATGTTACATTAAGTGGTAAAATATGAACACTTTCATGAGAGATCAAAACTAGACAAACACTTTTGCCACCCATTTGGCTTAATTTTTAAAAAATATTCCCAGTTTGGACAGTGAAAGGAACCGGATTCATCCCACATTTAACTTTCTGACAAGTGCATTTTTAAAATCTAAGTTCTTGACAAGTGTTTCTGAGTAATATTAAAAAAAAGACTGACTATATTTGGAAAGCATGCAAAAGGAAGAAAAGCTTAGGCAAGCTAGGAGAAGCTTTGTAGCATTTGTAGCATAGCAATCTTATATAATCTGATACCAACGGTTGGGATTTAGAAGATGTTAAGACCACAGGTATGGAAAGATTATATAAAAGAGGCTGACTTAATTTCACTAAATTTTTAGATAACTGTATTACAGTGTTAAAACACATCACCATTGCTTTTATTTTAGATTTTATTACCAAGAAACATAACAAAAATAAGGATTCCTATATATTCTAAGATATTATGGGTTTACTCTTTCAGAGAAACCAAATAAAGAAAAACCACCGTCCAGTCAAGGCTATAATTTTTCCAGTAGTCATGTATGGATGTGAGAGTTGGACTATAAAGAAAGCTGAGCACCAAAGAAATGATGCTTTTGAACTGTGGTGTTGGAGAAGACTCTTGAGAGTCCCTTGGAACACAAGGAGATCCAACCAGTTTATCCTAAAGATCTGTCTTGAGTGTTCATTGGAAGGACTGATGTTGAAGCTGAAACTCCAATACTTTGGCCACCTTATGTGAAGAGCTGACTCATTTAAAAAGGCCTTGATACTGGGGAAGATTGAAGCCAGGAGGAGAAGAGGACTACAGAGGATGAGATGGTTGGATGGCATCACTGACTCAATGGATATGAGTTTGGGTAAACGCCGGGAGTTGGTGATGAACAGGGAGGCCTGGTGTGCTGCGGTCCATGGGGTCACAAAGAATCGGACACGACTGAGCGACTGAACTGAACAGAACACCATTGACAGCAGCTGTAAAATATGGTTTGGGAAAACTGACAGGGCTTGGAAGACTTCAGCATGGGGGTTAAAAGCAACTTCAGATTGCTCTCTGACCTGGAAGCACAGGACAAAGCAGTTAATGGAGACTGACAGCTTATCTCAAGTCCTTTTAGTATGGCCTTGCCATTATCAGAGGAAGAAAAAGGACACGATTCTCAGACAGTAAAGGTAAGGTGAGCCCCTCTGTCCTCCTAAATGTGATTCCTAGCTAGAGATAAAATTGAAAGTATATAGCTTTCAGAGAAGATATGGTGTATTTAATGGAATGTTACCCGGTCATATAAATAATGAAATATTGCCATTTGCAGCAACATGGATGAACCAAGAGATCATCAACCTAAGTGTGACAAACATCATATGATATCATTTATATGTGGAATCTTAAAAAACAATATAAATTTTATTTACAAAACAGAAATAGACTCACAGTCATAGAAAATAAACTTACGGATAAATCAAGGATTGTCATATACATACTGCTATATATAAAATAGAATAACAACAAGGATATAGCACAGGGAACTATATTCAATATCTTGTAATAACCTATAATGGTAAGGGATCTGAAAAAGAATATATATAGATATATTATTTTATATGTTACCTATCTATATAACTGAATCACTTTTGCTGTACACCTGAAACACTGTCAATCAACTGTATTTCAATAAAACAAACAAAAACAAAGTATATAGCTTTCACTGGCTTCACCATGATGAACTGCTTTATTGAATGACTTACGTTTCACATTTTCTAGGATTGACAGTCTGTGTTTAGCAACTAAAATTGGAAATGAACTCATGATTGAGATATGTCTAATTAAAGAAATAAAAGGAATTTATAAGTACAGCTTTATAAAAGGAATTTATCAACTGTTTTAAAATTTGACAATGATATAAAGCCATTCTGTAATAAGATTCCATAAAGCACAGAATTAAGGTCAAGAACATCAAATCCATTTGTATAACTCAATTCTTTCATCTGCAGCAAGAGAAACAGTCAACAACTAAATATTACTGTGAGCAAGTGCATAAGCATGCATGCATGTGTGCACGTGTGTGTGTAGCGTGTTTGTGTGAAGCATCCATTGTCTGCTCACGTAAGGACAGAATGGAAAGTTGATAGGTTTAAGAATAAGCTAAACTGATAACTTAATTTTTTTGTATATATAAATATTGACTTTTTCCCCAGAGAGTCTACCTACTCCATGGCACATTTTAAAGACTCCTGGAAAGACTGGCCTATTCACACTCTAACAAAACAAGAGTTTTATTGTACTCAAATGCACCAAGTTCTTAGAGAAATACTCAGGCAATCTGGCTTTCAAAAAAAAAAAATTACCTATTAGAATTTATAAATAATAATAGTATACTTATTAATATTTATTAATAGCAATAGTACTTATAGGAAAGAGAATACAATTTAACCAGAGTAGTGACCCTTTGAATATTTTTAGAAACTAACTGTGAAAAATTTCTATGATAAAACATGAAAATATAAGAAACAAAACAGCTGAACCGGCAAAACGCACAAGTCTGTTTCTATATCTAAGAGTTTTTCCTTCTCATTTAATAATGGTTAATAATACTGAACAGCATATTCAAAACCCTGTATAGCTATGCCTTTAATCACTGTTGCCTTTACCAGATAAATTTAAGCAAGTAGGATTCTGAGCATCTCTAAGTAGGAAAATGCTGCTGTAGGGGAGAGAAGGCCCTGGTTGGGCAGGGGGGGTGGGGGTGGGGGAATGATTGGACTTATCCTAGGGTGATGTTCATCTTCCTCTTACTCCAAAGTACCAACTGTGTAAGAGAAAGGGAGGCAGCAATTTCCAGTAACTGACCCAGAGAAGGCTGGGGGTCGGTGGCTGTAGTGCAGAAAGGTCATTTCTTGAACCCAGCAGTTTACTTGTCTGCTTACCAGATTCTGACTAGCTGAATAAGGGAATACCATATGTTGCCAGCATACTACAGAGTTCTGAAAAATATTACATATATTACTAAAAAATCCTTAATGTTATATATATAATGTATATAATTTTATATAGAATTCTCTCTATATGTACACTCTCTCTATATAATTTAGATATATAATTCTTATGTATATGTATATTACATATACATAAAATTCTTATATATATTCATATGTATATATAATTCTTTTGGAGTTTTACAGTCACCTTCCTAAATACATACATAGAGGAAAATCATCCAACATGGAAGATGAGTTCCCGAATCTTCTGCATTTCGGGCTTAGAGTATGAGGTTTGTTTGCAGAATGTGCCCAAGAGATAAGCTTTCACAACGAAGCTCTGTTCCAGCGAGTCTTCAAGTTACTGCGTGCTCTGAACACACACTGACAAGATGCGGAAGTACAGCATAGTAGCCAAGGGCATGCGACTACAGCTATTACTCGTTTCTCTAAAAGCATCTCTTTATCTTTAATGTAAAGATAGTAATAGTGCTTACTTAGAGTAATCTTGTGGATTAATTTAGATAATGAATGTATTGTACCTAGAATATAGCTCGGTACTCAAGAACTGATAACTGTTCAGGGATCATTAACCAGGGTGAGCAGTGGGAAGTANTAAAGTTACTGCGTGCTCTGAACACACACTGACAAGATGCGGAAGTACAGTATAGTAGCCAAGAGCATGGGACCACAGCTATTACTCGTTTCTCTAAAAGCATCTCTTTATCTTTAATGTAAAGACAGTAATAGTGCTTACTTAGAGTAATCTTGTGGATTAATTTAGATAATGAATGTATTGCACCCAGAATATAGCTCGGTACTCAAGAACTGATAACTGTTCAGGGATCATTAACCAGGGTGAGCAGTGGGAAGTAACTAAACAGAAATTAGAGAATGGGAGTATTTTCAAAGAGTCATTAAAAACGTTTTATTTGTTTATTTGGCTGAGCCGGGTCTTAGTTCCTTGGTTATTGCAGCATATAATATCTTTAGTTGTGCCATGTGGGGTCTAGTTCTTTGACCAGGGACTAAACCCAGGCCCCCTGCATTGAGAGAATGGAGTCTTAGCCATTGGACTACCAGGGAAGTCCCAGAGTCATTTTTTCAATTAAATTTTTTAAAATTGAAGTATAGTTGATTTACAGTGTTTTAGGTATACACCAAAGTGATTCAGTTCTATATATTATATATATATTATATAGAAATATATTCTTCAGATTCTTTTCTAGTATAGATTAGTACAAGATACTAAACAATGAGTATACTACCCAAAGCAATCTACAGATTCAATGCAATCCCTATCAAGCTACCAGTGGTATTTTTAACAGAACTAGAACAAATAATTTCAAGATTTGTATGGAAATACAAAAAACCTCGAATAGCCAAAGCAATCTTGAGAAAGAAGAATGGAACTGGAGGAATCAACTTGCCTGACTTCAGGCTCTACTACAAAGCCACAGTCATTAAGACAGTATGGTACTGGCACAAAGACAGAAATATAAATCAGTGGAACAAAATAGAAAGCCCAGAGATAAATCCACACACCTATGGACACCTTATCTTCGACAAAGGAGGCAAGANCAGAGGTGGGTTAAGGGGGAGGGTATAGATTTTTAAAAAAAATAATAGAGACACAACAATCACAATGTATGGATAGCCCTTTAAAAAAAATAAAAAAATAAACATATAGATCTCTGTTCTATACAGTAGGTCCTTTGTTTCTCTGTTTTACACAGAGTAGTATGTATCAGTTACTCCCAAATCTCTAATTTATCCATCCCCTCCTTTCCCTGGTAAACATAAGCTTGTTTTCTAAGTCTGTGAGTATTTCTGTTTTGTTATAAGTTCATTTGTATCATTTTTGAGACTCCACATGTAAGTGGTATCATTTGTCTTCTCTGTCTCACGTAGGATGATTATCTCCAGGTCCATCCATGTTGCTGCAAATGGCATTATTTCATTCTTTTTTATGGCTGAATAATATTCCATCACACACACACACACACACACACACACACACACATAATCAACACCTTCTTTATCCATTCATTTGTTGATGGACACTTAGGTTACCTTCATGTCTTGGCTATTGTAAACAGTACTACTATGAACATTGGGGTATATGTATCTTTTCAATTATAACTTTTATCTTTTCTGGATATATGCCCAGGAGTGGGATTGCTGATCATATGGTAATTCTACTTTTAGTTTTCTAGGGAACATCTATACTGTTCTGCATGGAGAAGGAAATGGCAAACCACTCCAGTATCCCTGCCTGGAAAGTCCCATGGACAGAGCATCCTGGTGGGCTGCAGTCCATGGGGTCACAAAGAGTTGGGCAAGACTGAGCAACTAACTCACACATACTCTTCTCCATAGTGTCTGTACCAATTTACATTCCTACAGAGTCATTTCCTAAGTGAAAATATCCTCCCTGTCAATTCACAGCAGCTCTGTTGTATCAGCTATTTGAGAATATCGAGCTGGAAGATCACTGTCCAATCACAAAGAGAAAACTGTGTACATCAACCAGGTGAATGACTGAGGCCACCCAAGCCCATAACTAAGTCCACAGTCCCTTGCTGAGCCACCTCTGTAACCCAGACTTCCTCTTTGTGTAACACTCTGGATGCTGGCATTAGAAAACATCTGAAACAGCCTCTAATACCTGACAAGGAAAGTCCTCCAACCCTTTTACACAGTTTCAGATAAAACTCAAACAGCATTAGCAAGTCTGGGTAAGTGCAAACTGAAGTGGCCAATGTACCCGAAGACATGTTATCATGGGTATTTAGTTCAAAACTGTTTGGAATTCCAGTATGGATTCCACAGTGGTACTTTAAAGTTCCTTAGGGTTATGTGGTTTTTCCTTATCCTTTTATTCAAACAAACCATTAATTCACTGGAGAGAATCAAGCCTCAACTACAGCACTCACCATGAAGACAATCAGGAATCAACTCCAATATTCTCTGTGAATTACAGAGCCTGCCAGAAGTGCAACTAGTATGCCTAGAAAATGCAGCAGTAACCACTAAAAATGCTAGCTGTAAATCTAGGCAGAGAGCTATAAAACTGAAAAGGTAAGGCCAGGAAGGAATTTACATGAGGTACATATACCCCAATGTTCATAGTAGTACTGTTTACAAGGCATTTTACTTTTAGCAATCAGCAGGTAGGAAGCTTACTCTTATTTTCATCTTTTCTGATAGAATATACTTATAAGAATATACAAAAAGCATAAGTAAAGGTAGAATACAGAAATGACCATGGGTGTATACAGTGTCAAGAACTTTCCATGCGAAACCCTTAACGACATATTATCCAATTATGAGGTTTGGATGTAAATCCTGGACTCTTGTAAGGAACAACATTTTTTTAGAGGAACTGTTCTAGATTCAGGCTTAATCATTTTTAAAAAATTAGTTGCTCTGCTTGACAATGTGGGTCATTAGAAAGTACCAAAATAAGGTTATTCTTATCTATTTTCAGAAAACATATTCATGCATTTATGCATTTATTATGAACACTGCAGCTCATGGTGCAAAGTTATGAACTTTGGAAAATACAATAATAAATTGGACCTGGACTCTGTCCCTGGTAGCACAGAGATCTTGTACAGTAATGAAGACTCACTACTCATTACTCAGGCTCATGAAGTAATTACCTGTAATGCAGCATCAAAACTACCAAAACTACAAGGAGAGATGCACTTATGGTATTTGGATTTCAGAGGACGAAGAAAACTGGAAGAGATTGGTCCAGTTGGGGGCTATCACTAAAGAAATGTCATTTGCAGGTAGCACTGGATGTTCCTGGGGGTCCAGTGGTTAAGAATCCACCCGCCATTGCAGGGGACATGGGTTCGATCCCTGCTCTGGGAAGATTCCCCGTGCCTGGGGCAGCTAAGACTGTGCACCACAGCTGCTGAGACTGCATGCCTGGATCCCGTGCTCCCAGCAAGAGAAGCCCCTGCAATGAGAAGCACACACACCGCACCTTGAGTAGCCCACATGCAGCAACAAGACCCAAGCACAGCCATAAATAAATAAATAAATATTTTTTAAAAGACATAGCACGGTCCCTGGTGCTTAAAAAAATAAATGTAGCATGGCTCCCTCTCCATGCTGGTGCTTATGAAGACTTATAGGATTAACAAATGAATGACTGAAAAGATATTGGAGGGATGAAGGGGCACAGTGCCTGGCACACACCAGTTATCAACAAATACTTCTTGGACTGAAGTGCAGAATTAGAGGAAGGACATTTTAGTCAAGGAAATAAGCAAACATTGGGGCATCTAGGACAGTGGGCAGGATTATGTAAGCATGGGCTGGACCTAGAGATTATCTCATTAAGTGTAGTAAGTCAGGCAGAGGAAGGCAAGTATCAGATGATATTGCTTATAGGTGGAATTTAAAATATGACATGAACCTATCTATAAAACAGACCCACAGACATAGAAAACAATATGTTGGGATTTATTTAATACATATGTAATACATTGGGATTAATGTATACATACTACTATATATGGGGCTTCCCAGGTGGCACTAGTGGTAAGTAAACTGCCTGCCAATGCAGGAGACATGAGACGCAGGTTCGATCCCTGGGTCAGGAAGATCCCCTGGAGGAGGGCATGCCCACCCACTCCAGTATTCTTGCCTGGAGAATTCCCATGGACAGAGGAGCCTGGAAGGCTACAGTCCATAGTCCATGCTGGACATGACTGAAGCGACTCAGCATGCATGCATACACTATATATAAGACAGATAAACAAGGACCTATTGCATAGCACTGAGAAATCTACTCAATATCTTGTGGTAATCCAATGCAAAAGAATCTGAAAAATGGTATATCTATAACACATATATGTGAGTGTGCATGTACAACTAAATCATTTTACTATACACTTGAAGCTAACACATAAATCAACCACACTAACTCATGTACACCTGTGGTGGATTCATATCAGTGTAGGGCAAAACCAATACAGTACTGTAAAGTAAAAAAATAAAATTAAATTAAAAAATAAAAAATAAAACTAAGCAGAAGGTAAATAAATAAATAAAGATATCCTTAAAAAAAAAAAAGAAGAAGAAGAAGAAGAAGGAAAATATCCACCAAGCCAGAAACAGCAACAAAAAAGCATGGGGCTAAATCACACAGAATCTAGTCAAGGCAGCTGGATGGTATTAGATGAATGACCACTGACAGTCTCACAGCTACTGCAAGACACAGTCCAAACTCCTTGACCTAAAGCCCAGGGCTTTCTGAGATCTGGTGCCTGTCTACGTCTCCAGCCTTCTCTGTTACTCCCCTCTCCATTCATGTTGGGCTTTATTCAGTTCCTCAATAAATAGCATTTTTTTTCCACCTCCTAGTATTACATGTACTTTTCCTTCTGGTAATCTTTCGATTTCTGTCCTTCTTCTGCCCCCTCTGTCTGGCTACCTCTTTACTTACCCCTAGGTCTCAGCTTTACCATCCCTTCTTCCAGGAAGCCTAGCTGCTCCCTGGACCCGGTGGCTCCCATTTCTCCGCTACCCCTTTCATCCACCTCTCCTGCTGCCTTACTGTAACTGCCTGTCTATTGTCAGTCTTCCCTGTTTGTGGTAGGCTCTTCCAATACAGAGACCTTGTATCTGGGAGCTGTAGTCCCAAGACTTAGCTCAGTTTCTATAATAATCATTAAATGAATTTGCTGAGTGAATGAAACAGTCAAGTCCAGACATGAGTGCTAGGAATGTTCATCTGACTGGAGTATATCCCATATTATTGGATCAGGGGAACTCAGGATTTAAAAAACAAAAGTGGCTGGCCATGGTGTATGGTCATTAAAATGTCATAAAAATTCAATAGCAACAATTAACATTGACTGCTTACCATGCCAAGCACTGTGTTAATTACTTTCTAAGCATTATCTCATTAAGTCCTCAGAGTAGTCTTATGAGGAAGGCAATAAGGAAACGAAATCATGAATACAATTTTACATAAATAAAATCTGACCACTTTACAAAAACACTGTACTATTTGTAGTTCTTGCTACCACAGCTCTCAAGATAATATATGAAATATCTAAAGAGAATAGAGAGGTACCTGCATAAAGACAGATTAGAAAATACAGAGTATTAAAAAGAAGATCGGAAGTGTAAAAGCTTTGAATGATCTGGAAAAGATAATAACAAACTTATCCACTGGAAATTCACTGAAACTTCAGAAAGGTTTAAGACCCATAAGAATGTATGCAGTATTACGAGGAGTAGGTTGAAAATGGAATGCAATTTTTAAACATTCTAATGACTCATAAATCCTGGAGTTGTAATAAATTACTAACGGACATTAGGATTTAGAGGCAAATTCTTAATCTGATAGTAAGAAGAATAACTACATTCTTTCATAACACATCTCCTGGTATTACTGTAACAGAAGAAAAAAAAAAACATGTTTTTAGCCAACCCAAGAGTCTGATTCAGTGCACTAACTTTGTGTTCTTCACTGACATTAGAACAGATATTCATAAATACTCAATTGTAGCAGCTTTTTCATGTAGGCCTGGTATAGTGTCTGTCTCCAAACTCTATAAATATTGATTGGATACTAGGAGTGACCAGGAGTGCCACAGGCTAAGTAAGAACCTGAATTTTCATTCTATTTTGAGGTAGAGACATTGGCTCCAAACCCCAAAGATGATTAAGAGGATCTAAAAAGGAAAGAGCATCTAATTACCAGCATTACTATAAAAAGACCGTGTCCCAAGGGCAGGGCAGGAGCAGAGCAGGTGTGTACAAGTGGGGAAAACAACACGCACCCACACACCTCTTTCACTGTTTTCTCTTGATTCATGTAACTGGAACTTCACCCTTGACACAGAATGAAGAGTTCATCTGACTCACAGTTTTTCTGCTTGTAGTTCATTTTTAGTGCTTTGGCAGTAAATTCAGGGGCTTGGAAGGTCGACTTCTTCTCTTCAAACACTTTGCTTTCAGGACGTGAGGATGTTCACTTTGTGTTCCAAGGGCCAGAATACAGTGTAATCTGAGATTTGGCTTGGCTGTACTGGGCAGTGGGGACTCTTTTAAAAAATGTAAGACTCCTTTGACTCTCAAATTCTCCTGTGTAATTAACCTTATCTAAAACTTTGAGCCCTGCACCTTACTTTTCTTTTTTTGGAAGAGTGAGAAATACCAGTTTTGAGATAAGTGAAGTAATCAAATACCTGACTGGATTTATAAAGAGCACCTTGGAATCTGAAAGCAAACTTTAGATTTTTATATTCCTAGCCTACCTTCACATACAAGTTAGTGTCAAGGCAACAAAGTCAATTTACAATGTTTTTCAATTTTCTATGGTTGGTTTGGATTACTAAATAATCTTGGAGTAAGGTATCTACATGACAGGAAAGAGGAGGGGAAAAACAAACAAATGTCTTTAAAGATTATTGGAAAAGTGTTTTTATACACAATGGGGCATTTGTCAAAGAGAAAAGTAAAGACTATCACATAAGACACAAAATGAAAATGCAAGATTATAAATATCTATGTGCTTGATAGAAACGAGCAAAAACCTCTTTGTAAAAGTCACACTTAGTCTCTGAGTTTGTTCTCTCCAAAGATCAATAGGCCATCAAAGAATTTTATCCATGGATTTGTAGCACTAACAGCACATTTTGGGTTAAAATTATTCAAATTACTTAAAATGGAAACATTTCACACAGGTAAGAGTCATTGCCAGAAAAATCTCAGAAATGAGGCTCTATCTTTAGAGACAGGGAACCTACTGGATGTATTTCACTGATTGTGGGTATAACATCCACGGAAGAAGTCTGCCAAAGATTCACAGCCACTCTTGTGCAAAGAAGCCAATTTGCAGACTTATCAATTCCTAAGATCATAACATACCTTTGCCCAGATTGTCTTAAAAGCTGATGGATAAACACTGACATAGTCCTACTAACATCTCTGGGAAATCACTATGATGTGCATATTCAAGATGATAAATACAGACAGAGATAAATTTGCAAGCCAAGAACTAATGAGAAATGTAGGAGAGCAGAACAGAATTCAGGAGCATCATATTTCCAGTCCTCGGTACACAGCCTTCTTATCTCCAAAGAAATTCTAATAAAGGCCTGGGCCATTACAACTGACTCTGAAATAGGAGAACACGAGCTTCAAGGATAAAGATTAAACACTATTACAGTATTTGAATTACTTTCTAAGACATTAAATTGAAAAATTAAACAAAAACACACAGTACCACATTAAGAAGATACTAACACTAAAGAAGATACTAAATTCCAAAATTTAGCTTTAAAAAGTTTTTATGGGTAAAATATTTGGACCCTAAAGATACATTTACACACACATATAAACACATACACAAATAAAAAGTCCTCCACTTTAATTATGTAATTTGCCTAATTAATTTCTTGAAGACAAAGAGAAACAGAAAAAGAACATAATCTAGAATGAGTTTTGAAGAACCTCAAGAATTTGGCCAAACTTTAAATATCAATTATTTGACTGATCTTTAAGCATATATCTGTGTTGGGATAAATCTTCTAAAAATATCTGAAAGGAGCAAAATGAAATACTTTGAAAGGTCTACACTGAGTAGTGAAAGTGAAAGTGTTGGTCATTCAGTTGTGTCCAACTCTTTGCGACCCATGTACTATATAGCCTGCCAGGCTCCTCTGGCCATAGGATTCTCCAGGCAAGAATACTGGAGTGGGTTGCCATCCCCTTCTCCAGGGGATCTTCCCAACCCAGGGATCAACCCAGTGTTTCCTGCATTATAGGCAAATTCTTTACTGTCTCAGCCACCAGTAGTATAGTCTTTGTAAGGGCATTTCAAAGAGAATAAGCATTCAGAACAGAACCAGAAAATTCTATTGCTGCCAATGTCCTTCTGCTCCAATCTCCCTCTTACCCAAAACACGTGTTTCAAGTCCTTCCATCTATTCTGCCTCTATCTTGTTCTAAACCACTGCCCTAGTTTAGTCATCTTATTTGGATGATTTGAAATAGCCTCCTTTGGTAACTGTAAGTTTATTTTCTATGTCTCTGAGACAATTTCTGTTTTGTAAATAAGTTCATTTGTATCATTTTTTTTTAC
The DNA here is from genome assembly GCA_006410875.1 of Neotragus pygmaeus. Lineage (NCBI taxonomy): Eukaryota > Metazoa > Chordata > Mammalia > Artiodactyla > Bovidae > Neotragus > Neotragus pygmaeus. The sequence continues at coordinate 994,223 of SJYV01020686.1, forward strand.
ATTCCAAATATAAGCAATATCATATGACATTTGTCTTTTTTGTCTGACTTACTTCACTGAGTACAGTAATCTCTAGGCCCACCCATGTTGCTGCAAATGGCATTGCTTCTTTCTTTTTTATGACTGAGTAATATTTCCTATGTATAAAAGGAGAAAGAAAGGAGGAGGAGGAACTAATTAAGAGTGTGGGATTAAAATATACACACTACTATATTTAAATAAATAACCAACAAAGGAGCTACACTTAATATCTTTAATAACTTATAATGGAAACGAATCAAAAAAGAACATATATAACTGAAACACTTTGCTGTACACGTGAAACTAATACATTATAAATCAACTATATTTTAATAGGAATTAAAAATAATACAACTGAAACAGCTTCCTAGATTTTCTACTTCTACTCTTACTCCAATTCATTTTTCACAGAAAGTAGGAATGCTCTCCTAAAGTGAACATATGATCACATCAGTCCCTTTCCTTCAGGATCCTGCTCACTGGCTTTTCATTATGCCTGCAGAAAAGAGCAAAAAGGCTGAACATATGACAGGCACCTTGATTGGTACAGTCTTCGCGTACTTTTCTAGCCCGACTTGAACCATAACCACCCAGTTCCCCTGGATACCTGTTACACTAGCCTTTTTTGTGCTCTTGAATGTATCAAAACAGATCCTTTGAACCTGATGTTTTCTTGATCTGCAAAAATGTGTCTAACACCTAACTCTTCTCTTTGCTAAATTTTACTCATCCTTCACTCACACTCATGTGATCACTTACACTCATCTAGATCCAGACATCCTGGAGTGTGAAGTCAGGTGGGCCTTAGGAAGCATCACTATGAACAAAGCTAGTGGAAGTGATGGAATTCCAGTTGAGCTATTTCAAATCCTAAGAGATGATGCTGTGAAAATTTATCCCAGCAAATTTGGAAAACTCAGCAGTGGCCACAGGACTGGAAAAGGTCAGTTTTCATTCCAATCCCAAAGAAAGGCAATGCCAAAGAATGCTCAAACTACTGCACGATTGCACTCATCTCACATGCTAGTAAAGTAATGCTCAAAATTCTCCAAGCCAGGCTTCAGCAATCCGTGAACCATGAACTTCCTGATGTTCAATCTGGTTTTAGAAAAGACAGAGGAACCAAATTGCCAACATCCNAAGACAATCTGTTCCCACCTCCCCTCCTGGGCTCATAACTGGTCAAGTCACAACCCTCCCCTGCCTGGTCAATAACTGGTCAGGTCACAACATCACCTGGCCAGGGACATGCTGAAGCTGCTAAGGGAAGAAAGGACTATGGGATGAAGGAGCTGTGAGCCCCGCCACTGTGGCCTGACAGAAGCTAGGAGAGTATAGATGGGACTGGCTCTGGGGGCTGCTGAATCAAGGGAAACCAAATATGAAGTTGGCAGAGAGAGATGTTATCAACATGAGAACACGCTCCTTGACAGAAGATTGATACCCTGGCAAAGCCCCTGAAAGATTATTCAAATATGCTGCTAGGTTGGTTCCCCAAAGCCTGGAAAAAGCAATAATCCATACTAAGTGAAAGAGAAATGCCAGGATTGCCATGGCAAGTGGTAGAGAAGGGATCCAAGGCCCAGAGAAGTGAGCATGCTAAAATGGGTCTATTACAAAGGGTCAGAGAACCCACCAACTACGTTCCACGGGAAGGAGGGCCGGAGGACACTTTGTTGAGCAAGAGTAAGACGTGCTGGTGAGAGAGGCACCAGCACGACTGAGAAAGTCGGTGGGTGGCTCTCTGTGGCCAGGGCTGAGGCCAGGGGACACTGCTATAGAGCAAGATTCCTGGATAGCAGTGGGATGACAGAGTCTCAGAGTAAGAGGCCAGAGGGCACAGATCAGAAGCAAGGTGGCTGCAATGACTGTGACAAGGAGCAGAGCCGGCATGGCGGCTGCGGAGCCTGACCCAGAGGGACCATGGAAGTGGCTGGGGAACGTGGCGTTCAGGAGGGTGAGAGTCTAGGCAGGCAGGCAACAAGGTGATCATTCAGTCTGTACAGTCAAAAGAACTTAAGCGGGCTGAGGGAAGTACCTCAATAAGAACTTAAAATCTGTTGTCCAGTTTCTGGACCTGGGTCAGCTTTCAGAGCAGGAAAAGCCAGACCCTCAGGAGGAAGCGTCCTGCAACAGCACAACAGCACATTCAGGATGATTCCCTGTCCTTCCCTGAGGGCCAGCGCGAGAAACCAGAGATTCTAAGGACCGGCTGGACACAGAAACAGAATCTGAGTTGACACTGATGTTGGGCACCCAAAGCATCTTTGTGATCCGTCAGAACGCGGGTCAGGCCTACAGTCTGTCACACAGAGTGAAGTAAGTCAGAAAAACAAATGTCATGTATTAACACATATATGTGGAATCTAGGGAGAAGGAAATGGCACCCCACTCCAGTATTCTTGCCTACAGAATCCCACGGACAGAGGAGCCTGCTGGGCTGCTGTCCATGGGGTTGCTCAGAGTTGGACACGACTGAAGCGACTTAGCATGCATGCGTGCATTGGAGAAGGAAATGGCACCCCACTCCAGTACTCTTGCCTGGAGAATCCCAGGGACAGGGGAGCCTGGTGGGCTGCAGTCCATGGGGTCGCTAAGAGTCGGACACGACTGAGCAACTTCACTTTCACTTTTCACTTTCATGCATTGGAGAAGGAAATGGCAACCCACTC
>SJYV01020686.1:1001501-1094992 GCA_006410875.1 Neotragus pygmaeus
GAGTCCACTGGCCCTGTCATCTATTGGAGAAGATGCTGGTCTGATACTGTCTCTTATACACATCTTTCAAGAGGGAGGGGGTATATGTATACTTATAGCTGATTCACATTATTGTATGGCAGAAATCAGCACAACATTGTAAAGTGATTATCCTCCAGTTTAAAATAAAAATAATTAAAGATTGCAGGTCAGGGAGACAAATGGGGATCATGTAAATAAAATACAAATAAAGTCCTAGTGAAGGTCTGACTTAGAGTGGGCCCACTAGGTTCTAAGACCTGCCCAGTGCTTTCCCCTTGTCCCTGAATGTATAACCAGAGTAGACAGAGTTGGCAGTCAGGGAAACAAACTAGTCAACCACACTGGGAGAGACCAGCTAGAAACCCATGAAACTCCCCCCAATCCATCCTTCCACCCAAGACACAACTGACCTGTGGGGATGAGAAGAGATATAAAAGAGAGGGTAGTGGCTCAGTTTCCCAATGGAGTCACTAGTCAAGTCCCTACAAAACACAGACAAATGCAAACACTTGGAATATGGTTACTCTGGCATATGTATTCTCATCCATTGTGATTGCAAATGAAGGCCAGAGTAGTATGCATTCACAGGAGGTGGGTAACGCTGTACACCATCTTAAAGATTGTCTTAAGGAAGCTGTCTGTGTAGACATGCTGCAGAAAATCACATTGGTCCGCATCGATGATAACATTTCAGTCAGACTGGATGAGCAAGAAGGAGCAAGTGTGACAGGAGATAAAACCTATAAAAATTCAGGAACCTGCTGGAACACTCCCTTTGACATAAAGAACTCATTTTCCCATCACTAAACAAGATTCAAAATGCCCATAGATCAATGTGGATTCTAAAGTCCAATTGTGGGAATACCAAACTTGGCTTCAAGTCACACGGAAAGCTTTGAGTGGGCCCAAAGCACAATGACTGCACAGCCAGGCCAGGATGTGATGTAAGCAGTCTTGCCACTTGGTCCACACAACTTGGTAGATCTTATGATATTCAAAGTACTTGTGATGGGACAAGATCCTGTACAGGGTTTATGGTAGACCTGATTGGAGAGGCACAAGGTAGACACATAGGGTTCTGGAGTAAGGGCATGGCATTTGTACCAGCTCCTGGTTTGCTGCTGGCCTTGGTAGAGACTGTATGGCCATGTGACTTGTCAGACATAACTCTGAGTAGGTCCGGCAGCAACCCATTTGAAGATGGAAGTGGTCCACAGGGCTTTGGACTGGAGCAGGGAGAGAGGGCATGGAGCAGGGAGAGAGGGCTTCATGAGCAGATGGTCCAGACTCCCTGCCACGCCGCTCACTACTGCTGNCTCTGAGTAGGTCCGGCAGCAACCCATTTGAAGATGGAAGTGGTCCACAGGGCTTTGGACTGGAGCAGGGAGAGAGGGCATGGAGCAGGGAGAGAGGGCTTCATGAGCAGATGGTCCAGACTCCCTGCCACGCCGCTCACTACTGCTGCACGAGTGCCTTTCCCTCAGTTCAGACCTATGGCCAGTGGTGTGGGAACGTGTCCCTTTTAACAGACTTACAAAAGGAAAAAAGCCAAGCTTGGTTCACAGGTGAGTCCATTTGGTAGGTAGATGCAAGCCGAAAGCAGACTGTGGCTGCAACAGAGCCCCATTCAGGTGGCCTTTAACAGGGATGAAGAAAAAAACCTGCAAGGCAAAAATTAGGCTATTCAATCCTCTACTTTGTGTGGAAATAGCATAAGTCCAAAGCCAGAAAAAAAAAAATCATGAATCGATGGGAGTAGCAAATGGCTTGACTGATCGGTCAAAAATTTAGGAGAAAGNAACGCTGTACACCATCTTAAAGATTGTCTTAAGGAAGCTGTCTGTGTAGACATGCTGCAGAAAATCACACTGGTCCGCATCGATGACAACATTTCAGTCAGACTGGATGAGCAAGAAGGAGCAAGTGTGATAGGAGATAAAGCCTATAAAAATTCAGGAACCTGCTGGAACACCCCCTTTGACATAAAGAACTCATTTTCCCATCACTAAACAAGATTCAAAATGCCCAAAGATCAATGTGGATTCTAAAGTCCAATTGTGGGAATACTGCTCTGTGAACCAAACTTGGCTTCAAGTCACATGGAAAGCTTTGAGTGGGCCCAAAGCACAATGACTCCATAGCCAGGCCAGGATGTGATGTAAGCAGTCTTGCCACTTGGTCCACACAACTTGTAGATCTTATGATATTCAAAGTACCTGTGATGGGACAGGATGCTGTATAGGGTTTATGGCAGACCTGATTGGAGAGGCACAAGGTAGACACATAGGGTTCTGGAGTAAGGGCATGGCATTTGTACCAGCTCCTGGTTTGCTGCTGGCCTTGGTAGAGACTGTATGGCCATGTGACTTGTCAGACATAANGAGTGACTTCACTTTCACTTTTCACTTTCATGCATTGGAGAAGGAAATGGCAACCCACTCCAGCGTTCTTGCCTGGAGAATCCCAGGAATGGGGGAGCCTGGTGGGCTGCTGTCGCACAGAGTTGGACATGACTGAAGCAACTTAGCAGCAGAAGCAGCAGCAGTCACTCTTTGCTTCTTAAAATGGTTTCCATTTTTTGTTTTGTTTTCTGCCACATCCTTTCTTGCAAGTTATATACGTGGGGGTCTTAGGCCCACTTCCTTTCAAATACCAGATGCAGCACTTGTGTGGAATAACATGGCTTTCTGAATCTGTTTCATCAATTAAAAAAATGGGGATAATCCTACCTCCTCATCGAATTATTGTGAAGATTAAATAAAATTGCAATGAAAAAAATAACTGTGAACCTTTATGGCTTTCTGTGAGTCAGGCTCTGCTGAATATGACATAGAAAGCATTTTAGCCTTCAATCTAATCTATAAGGTTGGTACCTTTGTTTCCCTCAAGCTACAGAAGCACAGAGAGCTTAAGAAATTTGCCAGTAGACTCAGCTAGTAAGTAATAGAGTTGTGATTTGAACCCACCTGTGCTCTAAACCACCATGGGGTGATGCACATTGTATGGTTAGCAAAATTGCCCGATAACAGTAAGCATTCAATACATGTCAGCCATTGGGCTTCCCAGAAGAAGGAAATGGCAACCCACTTCAGTATTCTTGCCTGGAGAATTCTGCAGACAGAGGAGCCTGATGGGCTGCTGTCCATGGGGTCGCACAGAATCAGACATGACTGAAGCTACTTAGCATGCATGCATGCATTGGAGAAGGAAATGGAAACCCACTCAAGTATTCTTGCCTGGAGAATCCTATGGATAGAGGAGTCTGGTGGGCTGCTGTCCATGGGGTTGCACAGAGTTGGACACGACTGAAGCGACTTACCAGCAGCCGTATTGGGCTTCCCAGGTGGCACTAGAGGTAAAGAACACACCTGCCAATTCAGGAGACATAAGAGATGCGGGTTTGATCCCTGGGTCAGGAAGTTCCCCTGGAGGAGGGCATGGGAACCCACTCCAGTATTCCTCCCTGGAGAATCCCATGGACAGAGGAGCCTGGCAGGCTACAGTCTGTAGGGTCACAAAGAGTCAGACACAACTGAAGTGACTTGGCACACACGTGTACATACACATGTCAGCTATTATTATTGTTTTCATCACTTTAATTTGTAACATTTCTCCCTTTACTGGTCATCTGATTCGCTCTGTCTGTCGTCACTCCCACAACGCTGGAGTTCTGCATTCATTTCATATACTCTTCCAGGGTGGTTTCATCTGCTCTCGTATCTTCGATCATCACACTTACATGCTGATGATTCCCAAACCTTTATCTTCTACTCTGACCTCTCTTTGGCACTCCAGAGACATAGATCTACCTTGTTTTTGCCTGAAATGATTTATTAATAGAAATCCCTAAAAGTGATCATCTAACTGATCTACTCTCCAGTTCCATGAATAGAGCTACAATCTAATTAGTTTCTCAAGAAAGATACTCTGGAATCAGCCTCCCCCGCTTGCTTCTCTCGAAATCTAAGAGGTTACTCAATTCTAGAAACCTTTATCTCAATTCCAAATTCTTATCCCACTCATGTCTCTAGAACTGGCATTATTCTCCACCTCCCATGTTTCTGCCTCAATGCAGGCTCCCAGGAACTTCTCTGCTGCAAATAAAAAGGCATTTCACTCATTTCTTAGCTACTGCCCTCTCTTCTTAAATTCTTTCAGTCACTGCTGAATTCATTTTCTTTTCTCTGACTAACCCTCACACAATTCTGCAATGTATGATGATAAGAGAGCAATATTATCATGTATTTTGTATGACTAAACCCTGGGGACTAGGGTTTCTGAAGCAGGGTGGAGGAGAATGACTTCATTAAGCAGGCCAAGGCCCTGGAGGACTATAGTTTTCATGAATCCTCCGCCCAGATGTGGAATCACTTAAGATGATGGTAGTTGCTGCTGCTGCTACTGCTAAGTCACCTCAGTCGTGTCCAACTCTGTGTGACCCCATAGACGGCAGCCCACCAGGCTCCCCTGTCCCTGGGATTCTCCAGGCAAGAACACTGGAGTGGGTTGCCATTTCCTTCTCCAATGCATGAAAGTGAAAAGTGAGAGTGAAGTCACTCAGTGGTGCCTGACTCTAGCGATCCCATGGACTGTAGCCCACCAGGCTCCTCCATCCATGGGATTTTTGAGGCAAGAGTACTGGAGTGGGGTGCCATTGCCTTCTCCGATAGTTGCAGGGGCTGTGAAGCTTAATATGTAGGGACTTCTAAACTCTTTAACATGTGGATAGAAAACAGTGATCAAATGGAGGCAGAAAGAGGTAAATGTGGACTCATAAGCCCCGAGGTGAGGTCTTTATCCAAGAATTGTGGAGAAAGATCTGGAAACCACTTTAGGGAGGAAAAATACTCCAACCACATCATCGAATCCCAGCACAGAGGGCAAGATAGGATAAACAGCTTCCCGAAAGGGGGTGGATGGGGAAGCCATATAATCAGAAGCCCAGCTGCTGCCCAGAAGGCCAGGAGATGGAGAACTACTTAGTGAGGAGAGTGAGTGTGGAGGGCTGGTTGTGAAGAATAGCATTGAGTCCAAACTGGCAAGAATGATAGAAACTAGGAGAGGAAAGGGACTTGGAGGGTTTTCTATGCTGGACTGGGGGCCTCCCAGTGGTTCAGTTGTAAAGAATATGCCTGCCAATGAAGGGGATGCAGGTTTGATCCCTGAATCAGGACTATCCTCTGGAAGAGGAAATGGCAACTCTCTCCAGTATTCCTGCCTGAAAAATCTCATAGACAGAGGAGCCTTGTGGGCTATAGTCCATGGAGTCTCAAGGAGTCGGATGTGACTGAGTAACTGAGCATATATACCATGCTGGGTTGTGACTGGCTAAAGGTAACAGGTGTGGGTAGTGGGGAAGATTGAGAAGGCTACAGATTGTCAATAACACTTGTCTTGACACATGACATTGGGACATCTTAGGCTTTCCTAGTATGATTTCACTAAGACCTGGATTTATTATTTTTCTGATGAAATCCTTGTTCAGAAGAACAAGTAGCACGTTGAGTGAATTCCTAGAACCGATATTAGAAACCCTCTGAGTTAGGGCAGAAAGTATCACACTTATCAGGAATCTGAATGACAACAATAAAAGAAAGATGTGATAGAGGAAGAAAAATAAAACCATTTTTGAATTTCCAAGTCCCAAACCTACTTACAGACTCTCATATACTGATGGAAACTCCATCAAGTCAGATGGACAGATACCATTCTTTATTAAGTATTGCCAAGTATTTGGTAAGAAAATTATTCAAGTACTGGGGAAAATCTGGGTTCTTAATCTAAATAACGTGGTAAGGTTTTTGTGTTTGTAGCTGAAATGGAAATGAGCTGTACTGAGGTCTGAACTTTTTTTATTAATTAGGAAACTAAAAGAGCTTGTGTAAACATAGGTTATAACTGTTTTATTGTTAGAATAGTTTTCATGATATGCCATTTCATAATTTAATAAGACATTTTATAAGTAATACATATATGAAATTATTTATGCTGCTATGAAGAAAAGTACTAGATAAGTGATTACCATTATTTAACATGAAGAAACATTACATTGTGAATATTATACATTTTAAATACTTGATTGATTTATGAGTTAGAATTATTACAATATGAATTAGAATGACTAGAATTATGAATGCAGTAGGTATAAAGTGTCTCAACCAATTTGCAAATATAAGTTTACCAAGTGTGACAAACAGGTTCAAGTATGAGAAAAAGAAAAAGCACAGAGCTTGGATGAAATTGAGGTGGGCAATATTTCACAGAGCTGTCTCTCTGCATTAGCTGTATCTTTAGGAAGTTTGAAGCCTTATAATGACAACAAATAAAATTGCTATCCAGGGAATATGCAATTTTGAAATGCCAAAAGGTTACTGGAAAATCTCTGATAAGCACTTCTTTGAAAAGGCATCACTCAAGAGTTATCTGGATCAGTGAAAAAAAGTCTCAAAGAATATAATGCAATTTGAATATTGTATAAGTTGAGGCAAAAGGAAATGAGTCTTTCTCCATAAATGGATCACTAACCTGATGGCTAAGTTGCATGTCATGTCTAAAGATCCTTAGGGCACAAGAGGATCAAAATAAATCACTCTGTCATATGAATATGTGAATCCTTTCCCAAAACATCTAAAAACATCTTTGTAGAATTTATTCGGTACATAGCTCCTTTACTATTTTTAAATTAAATAATTTATTTTATTGAAGTAGAGTTGATTTACAATGTTGTAATAATTTCTACTATTAAAACAAAGTGATTCAGTAACACATATAATATACATATTCTTTTTCATTGTGGTTGATCATAGGATATTGAATATAAGTTACTTGTGCTCTACATTAGGACCTTGTGTTTATTCATTCTATATGTAGTAGCTTGCATGTGCCAGAGCTCTTTTATATCTTTTAACTTGCTTTTTTATTAAAAGTAAGATGATTTAGAGATGATGACTGGCAGAGAAGGAATGTATAAGAAGAATTCGATATGCCCTTTATTAAAACCAGGGAAATGACCAAATGAGTGTTTTCTAGCTATTAACCCTTGTAGGAATCTTGATTATTCTCAAAGATTAGAATCCACAGTTTTAGAAACAGAATACAGTCAGAAGATACACCAAGAAATTCCTAAAAGGAACTCATGTTAGAAGAAATACTAGCAGCACTGGAAAGTCATTAGTAATAAAGAAACAGGATGAAGAATTGTAAGGAAAATCTCTCATGTTTTGCCCAGGTGGAGCACACACGCTGTGGGTGGAATTCTCAATAAGCACAGCTGCACTGGTACAGGTCAGGAATGACCTCCTTCCTCCCCAAACACAAGAAGTAGAGGTGGCAATATGCCCTGGTGACACAAAGGGTTAAGAACATGGAAGAGGGGATTATGCAGAAGACAGCACCGAGGCCTGAGGGCCGTTTCATCTGCAGATGCCATGCCTTTTCAGATGCCACGCCTCTCCATGATGGAGATCATCATGATCTCCATGATGCCATATTGGCACTTTTCACTTTCATGCATTGGAGAAGGAAATGGCAATCCACTCCAGTGTTCTTGCCTGGTGAATCCCAGGGACGGGGGAGCCTGGTGGGCTGCCGTCTATGGGGTCGCACAGAGTCGGACACGACTGAAGTGACTTAGCAGCAGCAGCAGACCCAAATTTAATGTCTTGAATGGCTATGCGGGCATTAGCTGGGAGGAGGCAACAGGACATAAAAGATGCACTAGAAGCCACCAGGGACCTGGAAAAAGTGGACTGAGAGGGAGCTGAGGTGAGCTGGGAAGAAAGAGCACTCCTGGACTGAGCAGAGCAGTGGAGATCTCAGCAACGGGACAGGAGAAAGTGCACAGGTCCAACTTGGGATGATGGTTGGTTCCCCAGCCATCGTATCTTACACAAATATTCTTGGTCTCAAGGGTGAATTTGTTTGCTTTGACTTGTTCAGTCCCCAAGTCATGTCTGATTGTTTGCAACCCTATGGACTGCAGCATACCAGGCTTCCCTGTCTTTCACTGTCTCCTGGAGCTTGCTCAAACTCATGTCCACTGAGTCGGTGATGCCATCCAATCATCTCATCCTCTGTCAGCTCCCTTCTCTTCCTGCCCTCAATCTTCCCCAGCATCAGGGTCTTTTTCAAAGAGTTGACTCTTGCATTGACCAATAGAGAAAAATAATAGTTCAAGTCATAAACCATTAGCTCTCTTGATATGTCAAGTATTTTGTATGAGTGTGAGCCAATGATTATTTGACTGCCAGATATATCTGTGCTTAGGGACTTTTGCACAAGCAGGATTTAAGGGCAATTTTTTCTTCCAGTAATGATGATGGTTATATTTTGTTCTACNGCTCTCTTGATATGTCAAGTATTTTGTATGAGTGTGAGCCAATGATTATTTGACTGCCAGATATATCTGTGCTTAGGGACTTTTGCACAAGCAGGATTTAAGGGCAATTTTTTCTTCCAGTAATGATGATGGTTATATTTTGTTCTACTATTCTCGTCTCATTCCTCTAGTGATAACATGCACTGTGATTTGGTGGGAAGGAGTGAGTCCAGCTGGCAATGTGATTCCAGGACAAAGACCACATAGACAGGAATTCCATTGCTTTGACATCATTAGCACAAACCTTTGACCACTGAGCTTATCAGATACAGAAAAATGTTTCCATATTAACAGTGAGACCTCCTTAATTAATGATGAATATTTTAATATAAACACATCAGCTATGCCCACAAGCAAGACCCACAGACTGTATCTGTGTAGCTTATTTTAAAAAAGGATGTTAAGTACAGGAGATACCAAAGTCTTAACGAATATTTATCCATGTTGTAACCTCCTTGGGCTTCCCTGCTGGCTCAGACGGTAAAGAAACCAGCTGCAGTGCAGAAGATCTGGGTTCGATCCCTGGATTGGGAAGATCCCATGGAGAAGAGAACAGCTACCCACTCCAANAATATTTATCCATGTTGTAACCTCCTTGGGCTTCCCTGCTGGCTCAGACGGTAAAGAAACCAGCTGCAGTGCAGAAGATCTGGGTTCGATCCCTGGATTGGGAAGATCCCATGGAGAAGAGAACAGCTACCCACTCCAAGTATTCTTGCCTGGAGAATTCCATGGACAGAGGAGCCTGGTGGGCTACAGTCCATGGGGTCGCAAAGAGTGGAGCATGACAGAGACTAAGCACACACAACCTCCTTATCACTAAGCTGTATTTCTGTGTCTGGGGTAGAAACTGATTGATCTGCCCAGATTCTTTCTCCACAAGGTCTTGTTGATTACTGCCTACAGTGAATGTCCTGTTGGTTGCTGGCAACCTGTTGACCGTGTCTCTTGTCAGGCATTAAAGCTGAGATGACTAGTTTGTGATTCCAAAAGATATTTCTCCCTTTTAAAAAATTTTACAAAAGGAAGCTATTTTTTGCCCCACTACAGGGCACCTTCTGAAGATTCCTAAAATATCTGAGATAGGTGCTTTGGATATAAATTTTTCTTTTCACGTAACATCTCCACTTCCATTTCTCTCACATTGTTTTAACATAGGCTAATCCATTGTATCTGTTTTTCATCTACTCCTTTATGGTACAGCAGGCCGACCAAGTGATTTCTTCTAAGTCTTGGTTATAGTACACTTCCTACAAGTATAAGGGTTGTGTAAACACTCGTTAGTTCTCTGTGTGTGTCTAAGGTAATAACAACATTGAACATCTAACGCTTTACAGATGCCAAACAGTTTAGAGGTACTTTATATAAAATGATTCTGCATGAAAGCAGTAACTGCCAGACTGATCTTTCTAAGATGTCTTTCTTAAAAAAAAAAAAAAAAAAAAAAAAAAGATGTATTTCTAGCTGTTTTCCTTGTGTCACTCGGCGGCTGGACAAACTGCAGAGATTTCCTGTTCCTATCAGAACAAGCCTGATTCCTGATCTTGGCATTCATTGCACCCCCACCCTATGCCTTCCTTACGCTATCACTCTGTTCTTCCAATACTCCCCAAAGAAAGCCTTCTGCTTCAGCCAGGTTGACCTCTGAAGGTCACAAAACAGGCTGTGATCTGCCCTGTCTTCATTCATTGTTCTCATCATTTGGGTTTTCTCCTCTGCTGCTTCTGCAAATAATTCTAGCACTTTCCAGTCTATATCATGATCTCCCATCACCATGGTATCATGTACCCTCTCCAGTCCATACCAGTTTCTCCCTTTACTGAATGCTCAGAGCCTTTATTTTCTGATCAGAGACTTTTTATGTAATTGCAAATCTTGTAATATTTTCTTTAATTATAAAGTCTTCCATTCAAGTATACTTCTTATCTTCCCAAGAAGATAGTATATTCCTTGAAGGAAAGAGCCATGTCATATGTCTGTAATATTGCTCCCTGTTGCAACGAATGCTCCACATGGTATGTATTATTTCAAAGGTTTCCCCAACTGGAATTAATTTCTTGGCTCTCTGCAGTACTATCAGGCTGGATGTTGTTTATTCAGCTCTTAAAACACTTATCACAGCTGTTTATTGTGAGCTCTGGTTGAGTTTCTGTTCCATCTAATTCATCTTTTATCTCTCTCAATACCTAAGATAACACTGTTAATAAAAAGAATTGAACAATAGTTGCTAATTAAGACTTTATTAAACTTTGTTCAATATTACAGTATTCTCTATTGCCCTCTTTTTGAGGAACCAACATTTGCACAGTCAAAAATGATTATCCTTGAAGAAATGATGTTGCCATTTGGCATGTGAGAAGAAAACTGTTTGATGCTTTCCTAATTCATTTGTTAAAAAATAATGTTAAAGTCTGCATTTGAATTTAATCGACTGTGTTGTCAGACCAGTATTTAACAGGCATTAGCTAATACAAAAATGCAAAAATAGATACTGAACGAGTCAGTAGGTACTTTTTATAGAAATGTTCACATACCAGTGTATTATGCTGTTCTCAGCATAAGATTGTACATCAATGTCAATTTTTTGACTTGAATATCTTTACAAATTAGTATATCTGTAACTGCCAAAAGGAAAATGAAAATTTACTTTATTGTAACATGTAATGAAACCTCATGACATAATTAATCACTAACTGATTATGTTTTTTTTTTTTCCCCTTGCTATTTTGATCTAAGTTCGACACTTTGGAGGAGGCAGAACTTTGGATGGACTCAGACAATCATGACAAAATTTTTCACCAGCCCTTTTAGGCAATTGTAATTAAAATTCAGTTCAAATAAATCTCTTAAGCTTACCAAAAGCATCTGCCATGTTGTCTCCACTTAAGAACTTGAGCTGAAAATATGAGCATTTTCCTGTTATAAAAGCGCTGCGTCTGTGTAAAGCTGAAATAGCTTCTGGGGACAATTTTCAACACATTTGGAAGAATTATGGCTTTAAAAATGCAACTTTCAGAAAACAACATTGATCCTTCATTCACTGATATGGCTGCATTTCTTGCTATACATAATGCCTTCTCTCTCAGCATACACTTTAGACCTGGAACCACGAGCTTATTCACAGTCTCTCTGTTTGGCTGATGGTCAGAATATAGAATATAGCACACTTCTGGCCACATAACAGGTGCTCAAAAGTTATTTTAAGGAATAAATGAATGAACTGAAGGGTAGAAAAGTCTTACCTTATCCCTTTATGTCCTTCTACCTGTACTAACTGTATTGCTTCTGTACCTGTATTGCTTCTATGAATGCTCTCCTAATATTAGTACAAGATACCTTTGAGCTCCTAAGACTAGTTAGTGAAACCTGAAAAGAGAAACAGAAGACCCAGAAAGAGACATGAAAGGCCTTTGTGCAAACAAGAAAAGGAAAATCATTGTAATATACATTATTTTTTTAAAAAAGGCACTTTCATCTGCCAGAACATTGTTTAAAAATCCAATTCAAAGGAATGTACCTTATCTGCCTCCTGCCAAACCTATATTCAGGTCAAGAAGCAACAGTTATAACTGGACATGGAGCAACGGACTGGTTCCAAATTGGAAAAGGAGTACTGTTTTCAAATTGGGGAAAGGTGTCAAGTCTGTATATTGACACCCTGATTGTTTAACTTATATACAGAGTACATCATGAGAAATGCCAGGCTGGATGAGGCACAAGCTGGAATCAAGATTGCCAGGAGAAATATCAGTAACCTCAGATGTGCAGATGACACCACTCTTTATGGCAGAAAGTGAAGAGGAACTAAAGAGCCTCTTGATGAGGTAAAAGAGGAGAGTGAAAAAGTTGGTCTAAAACTCAACATTCAGAAAACTAAGATCATAGCATCTGGTCCCATCACTTCATGGCAAACAGATGGGGAAACAATGGAAACAGTGACAGACTATTTTCTTGGGCTCCAAAATCACTGCAGAGGGTGACCGCCCCCATTAAAAGACAAATTAAAAGACACTTGCTCCTTGGAAGGAAAGTTATGATGAACCTAGAGAGCATATTGAAAAGCAGAGATATTACTTTGCCAACAAAAGTCCATGTAGTCAAAACTATGGTTTTTCCAGTAGTCACGTGTGGATGTGAGAGTTGGCCTGTGAAGAAATCTGAGTGCTGAAGAACTGATGCTTTTGAACTGTGGTGTTGGAGAAGACTCTTGAGAGTCCCTTGGACTGCAACGAGATCCAACCAGTCCATCCGGAAGGAAATCAGTCCTAAATATTCATTGGAAGCACTGATGCTGAAGCTGATGTTCCAATACTTTGGCCACCTGATGCGAAGAGCTAACTCATTGGAAAGGACCCTGATGCTGGGAAAGACTGAAGGCAGGAGGAGAAGGGGACAACAAAGGATGAGATGGTTGGACAGCAGCACTGACTCAGTGGACACTGAGCAATCTCTGGGAGATGGCGAAGGACTGGGAAGCCTGCCGTGCTGCAGTCCATGGGTCGCAAAAGACTCAGACATGCCTGAGCAACTGAATAACATCAACAGCTATAGGAATGGAGCTCCCCTTGAGTTATTTCCAATGTTTATTGCTGCTCCTGCAGAACCAAAATCAAAGTCCTGCTGTCCTGCAGTCTGTCTCCTCAATCTTATCCGAGGCTTAGATTCTGGTTCCTGAATTAGGTTTCTGTTCCCTGTTTTGGTGAAGACTACATCTTGTGGTCCTTGACTCAGGGTTATCATGTGGCAGGGACCCAACATATTCTGTGTGAATGGTGCCTGTCAGAGTTCTAGCCTGTGGTGGTCTTGTGCTAAGTCAGTTCAGTCATGACTCTTTGCAACCCTATGGGTTGTAGACCTCTAGGCTCCTCTGTCCATGGGATTCTCCAGGCAAGAATTCTGGAATGGGTTGCCATGCCCTCCTCCTCCAGGGGATCTTCCTGACCCAGGGATCAAACCAGAGTTTCCTGTATTGCAGGCAGATTCTTTACCACTCGCGCTAGCTGGGGAACTCAGGGTGGTCCTGTCATGAGCACAAATATACAGTCACATTTCTCAACCCATGGTATTTTCTAAGAAGAAAAATCTTTCATATTTCTAGAGCGTCCCAGGTTACTCATGTCCTATAGATCAAACTGGCATTTTGGATTCAATCAGTGTGGCTTACTGATAACAATTCAAGTTCTTTCAATGGTAAGACACACTCGTTCATAACATGAGTCAGCTGCAACACTCCGAGGTCAGTTCTGATTTCTTTATTAAGAATGCAGTACCAGTTTCCACATAATTTAGCTCTTTCTAAAAATGTTTCTGCTGAATATATATTGTCATAATACGTAATGATCCAAAAGAAATCTTGTTTCTAACACTGTGCGATCATTTGCAAAAGTGAGAGCAGGAAATTTTTTGAAAGACCAGTATTATATCTACTTCTCTTATCAAGGAAAATCAGCATTTTACTTTTAAAAATGGTATTTTCATGAAATAGTCCCCAAAGCAATCTAGTCACTTCAAANGGAATCAAGATTGCCAGGAGAAATATCAGTAACCTCAGATGTGCAGATGACACCACTCTTTATGGCAGAAAGTGAAGAGGAACTAAAGAGCCTCTTGATAGGGTAAAAGAGGAGAGTGAAAAAGTTGGTCTAAAACTCAACATTCAGAAAACTAAGATCATAGCATCTGGTCCCATCACTTCATGGCAAACAGATGGGGAAACAATGGAAACAGTGACAGACTATTTTCTTGGGCTCCAAAATCACTGCAGAGGGTGACCGCCCCCATTAAAAGACAAATTAAAAGACACTTGCTCCTTGGAAGGAAAGTTATGATGAACCTAGAGAGCATATTGAAAAGCAGAGATATTACTTTGCCAACAAAAGTCCATGTAGTCAAAACTATGGTTTTTCCAGTAGTCACGTGTGGATGTGAGAGTTGGCCTGTGAAGAAATCTGAGTGCTGAAGAACTGATGCTTTTGAACTGTGGTGTTGGAGAAGACTCTTGAGAGTCCCTTGGACTGCAACGAGATCCAACCAGTCCATCCGGAAGGAAATCAGTCCTAAATATTCATTGGAAGCACTGATGCTGAAGCTGATGTTCCAATACTTTGGCCACCTGATGCGAAGAGCTAACTCATTGGAAAGGACCCTGATGCTGGGAAAGACTGAAGGCAGGAGGAGAAGGGGACAACAAAGGATGAGATGGTTGGACAGCAGCACTGACTCAGTGGACACTGAGCAATCTCTGGGAGATGGCGAAGGACTGGGAAGCCTGCCGTGCTGCAGTCCATGGGTCGCAAAAGACTCAGACATGCCTGAGCAACTGAATAACATCAACAGCTATAGGAATGGAGCTCCCCTTGAGTTATTTCCAATGTTTATTGCTGCTCCTGCAGAACCAAAATCAAAGTCCTGCTGTCCTGCAGTCTGTCTCCTCAATCTTATCCGAGGCTTAGATTCTGGTTCCTGAATTAGGTTTCTGTTCCCTGTTTTGGTGAAGACTACATCTTGTGGTCCTTGACTCAGGGTTATCATGTGGCAGGGACCCAACATATTCTGTGTGAATGGTGCCTGTCAGAGTTCTAGCCTGTGGTGGTCTTGTGCTAAGTCAGTTCAGTCATGACTCTTTGCAACCCTATGGGTTGTAGACCTCTAGGCTCCTCTGTCCATGGGATTCTCCAGGCAAGAATTCTGGAATGGGTTGCCATGCCCTCCTCCTCCAGGGGATCTTCCTGACCCAGGGATCAAACCAGAGTTTCCTGTATTGCAGGCAGATTCTTTACCACTCGCGCTAGCTGGGGAACTCAGGGTGGTCCTGTCATGAGCACAAATATACAGTCACATTTCTCAACCCATGGTATTTTCTAAGAAGAAAAATCTTTCATATTTCTAGAGCGTCCCAGGTTACTCATGTCCTATAGATCAAACTGGCATTTTGGATTCAATCAGTGTGGCTTACTGATAACAATTCAAGTTCTTTCAATGGTAAGACACACTCGTTCATAACATGAGTCAGCTGCAACACTCCGAGGTCAGTTCTGATTTCTTTATTAAGAATGCAGTACCAGTTTCCACATAATTTAGCTCTTTCTAAAAATGTTTCTGCTGAATATATATTGTCATAATACGTAATGATCCAAAAGAAATCTTGTTTCTAACACTGTGCGATCATTTGCAAAAGTGAGAGCAGGAAATTTTTTGAAAGACCAGTATTATATCTACTTCTCTTATCAAGGAAAATCAGCATTTTACTTTTAAAAATGGTATTTTCATGAAATAGTCCCCAAAGCAATCTAGTCACTTCAAAAAGGTTTTTCTTTTAATCAAACTTTTTTTAAAAAGTATAGACCAAACACAATAGCAACATGCATCTCGGTTTGTGATAAGTGTGCTTTATTGCATACAAATGCCTATTCTATGGATTTCTCTGTTTAGACTATTCTGGAACTTTATCAGTTCCCCCTTTAACTTCTGATTCTATAAAGTTTCCATTTCCATGAATTTTTTCATATAAACTATTAAAATATTTTCAAGTCTTTCCTATTTCAAAGTGATATGCTTTTTAAAAGTCCTTTAACTTGGATTCTCTTTCAGTCGGCTGCCCTCTCTGAAAGTGGGTCTCTCACCCACTCTTCCTTCCCTAGTAAGGGAGTCTCTTCCAGCTGGGGGCTTCCCTCCTGGGGCTGAGCAAAGCTGGTCTGGGGGTGGGATGATGCAGATAAAGCCATCTTCCTTTTCTTTTTGTGTGATTCTTGGTGTTTTGCTCCATCGTGTTGCTGAAGTTTCTTACGTGGACTTTAGAGGATCCAAGAGCTGCTTTTGCTCATGGGT
The DNA here is from genome assembly GCA_006410875.1 of Neotragus pygmaeus. Classification (NCBI taxonomy): domain Eukaryota; kingdom Metazoa; phylum Chordata; class Mammalia; order Artiodactyla; family Bovidae; genus Neotragus; species Neotragus pygmaeus. The sequence continues at coordinate 1,017,727 of SJYV01020686.1, forward strand.
ATCTACTAGGGCTTCCCAGGTGGCGCTAGGGGTAAAGAACTCTCCTGCCAATGCAGAAGATATAAGAAACAAGGGTTCAATCCCTAGGTTGGGAAGATCCCCTGTAGGAGGGGCATGGCAACTTTCTCCAGTATTCCTGCCTGGAGAATCCCATGGATAGTGGGGTACAAATGGCATTGCAAAGTGTCAGCCACTATTGAAGTGACTCAGCACACATGAATGCATCTGGTTAATTGCTGTTCTTTGGGAGGGGATGGAGGCCACCATTTTGGTGACTTCACTCTAGCTAATTCTTCCCAAAGTCTCTGGAAGATACTCTTCCTCTTTCTTAACTCAAATCACTAGTGTTCACTGGGTTCTTCCTCATCTTTCTTTTCCTTTTAGTCTGCCTCTTCTTGGGATAGGCTTCCCTGATAGCTCAGTTGGTAAAGAATCTGCCTGCAATGCAGGCGACCCCGGTTCAATTCCTGGATTGGGAAGATCTACTGGAGAAGGGATAGGCTACCCACTCCAGTATTCTTGGGCTTCCCTTGTCGCTCAGCTGGTAAAGAATCTGCCTGCAATGCCAGAGACCTGGGTTCCATCCCTGGGTTTGATCCCTGCATTGGGAAGATCCACTGGAGAAGGGAACGGCTACCCACTCCAGTATTCTGGCCTGGAGAATTGCATGGGTGTATACACCATGGGGTCACAAAGTGTCGGACATGACTGAGCAACTTTCACTCCTTGGGATAGCTCACTTTTCATAGATTTAGCCACTTATACACAAATGATCTTTAAATCATGTCTCTATACAAGACATCCCCCTCTCTGCTGGTTTATCCAAGTGCCTAATGAACATCTTCACATGAATATCCCACGAGAGCTTCTAATTCAGTGTCCAAAACTGCTGTGTTCACCCTTCCCATACTTGAACATTTCCCATGTTGCCCATCATCACGAATGACATTGCCAAGTATCCTATTGCCAGAGCCAGAACCTTAGAACCATCCTTGATCTCTCACTTTTCCATACCTCCTGTCCAGTCTCTAAACAGTACTGATTCTATTTATGAAATATCATTTGGGTTTATTCTCCCTTTTCTTTCTCACTACAATCATTACTGCATCTTCCTTAGAAGATTAGTCTCTAAGGTTTCTTGCTTGTTATTTGTTTTGATTTGGGGGTCTTTGCTCTCTAGCTTTTCTTACAGACTGTAGCAATAGTGGTTTTTCTAAAATTCACATTGACTAATCTATTGTTGTTTAGTCACTAAGTTGTGTCTGACTCTGTTGTGACCCAGTCAGGCTCCTCTGTCCATGGGATTTCCTAGGCAAGAACACTGGATTGAGTTGCCATTTCTTTCTTCAGTGGATCTTCCTGACCCAGGAATCAAAGCCAAGTCTCCTATATGGGCAGATGGATTCTTAACCACTGAGCTACCAGGGATGCCCAACTAACCCATTGCCTGACCTTAATTCCTGAATGGTTTCTCATTACTGCAGTATACATTTAACCACTTTAAAACAGTATACATTTAAACCACCTTAAAATGGGCTTCCCTAGTGACTCAGTGGTAAAGAATCCACCTGGCAATGCAGGAGACATAGGTTTGATTCCTGATCTGGGAAAATCCTACATGCCTCAGAGAAGCTAAGCCTGTGCCCCACAACAGTTGAGCCTTTGCTCTAGAGCCTGCAAGCTGCAAGTACTGAGCCCATGCGCCACAACTACTGAAGCCCACTCATCCTAGAGCAGGAGAAGCCATGCAATGAGAAGCCTGCGTGCTGCAACTAGAGAGAGCCCCTGCTCTCGGCAACTACAGTAAAACCCCCATGTAACATCGAGGATTCAGCCCAGTCAAATAAAATAAAATAAGATAATAAAATAGTCATAAAAACCTTTCATGATATTTCTATCTATTCTATTGTCCAGTGTTAGTATGCATCACTCATTACAAAGCATTTTATGCTTCAGCAATACTAAATTATTTTCAGCTACCTAAGCACATCATATTTTTGTATCCTTCCAATACTTTTAAACAGATGCTTGCTCCTTCCAAAATATAATTTTGCATTTGTATTGTGCACCCCACCCCCCAAATCTGCCTGTCACACTTGGGAGCCATCTTTCAACTTCCAGCTCATTTCTCATTCCCTCTGTTAACCCTCTGCCCTCTCTGTGGTGCCTTTTGGGGTTTATGTTGTGGCATCTGTCACATGAAATCATGACAATTTGCTTCTGTGTTTGGCTTTTTCCAGCACTCCATGAGCTTCCTGAAGACAGAGACTGCATCCATAGACCTCCAACAGTAACTAGCATAGGGTTGATGACCAAAGCGGATGGTGAATAAATAAAAAATAGAATTAAAAAAGATACAGACTCTTCATTACCAAAGGGTCACTTATTTGACCCATGATTTTACAAATGTGAAAAATGCTGACTCAAAACTGCAACTAATTGTTTTTTAATGTCCCAGCATAAAAGTCAGCATCCACTGATCTGAAATCCTCTCTTTATTCAGAACACAAAGCCCTTGAAACCATCAAAGATACTATTTCCTAACAATGAATGGCTGGGTCTAAGCTTCTCAAAGTGACACAGGCAGAAAGGAATAGTGAAAAATGATTGAGAAACTCAGAGGATTGTAATGCTTGCTGCAGAATTATGATCCATCCCCCCTAGCCTTTGAAGGGCATGCTTCCATTTGCTTCTTCTTTGTGTAGAAAATTATCTGATATTGTGTTTGCCTAAAACCACGATTTACAGTCACTATTGATTTAAAATGCTTTACAGACTCATTTTTAATCCTTCTATCCCTAGGTTTTCCTTATCAAAAGCAATTTCATGATATTGCCTACAAATAATGCAAAGCAGGATGACCTCTGCAAGAGAAAGTAGTTGAGGCTGGCAAATCATTGCAGTAAGGACTGAAGAATGGCTGCCATGGACTTTTAAAAAGCCTCAAGATGTAACAGAACAGAACATGACTGGGTGCTATTCTTGGTCCTTGTGTTGATCTCTCTAGGCTGTGTCTTTCTTCTTCTGTCAAACCAACAGCCTGTACTAGTCACTAAACGATGTCTAAGCCTACTCCTTCGCTATAAAATCTGGTGACTCAATCCAGAGCTGAGCTTCTCTGGACTCAGTACAATATTAGAAAATTCATTATCAAAGAGGTGGGGGAGTGTGCAGAGGAGTAAGATCTCATCAAAATGTGCATGCTTGTTTTTAAAAGCAATGGGAGTGGAGTAGGAAGGCTGACTCATTCTAATTGATTTATGCACTGAGAACTCTCCCAGTCATGATTAATTCTCATGGGTATAATGTCTTCATTTAGATGAACACATAGAGTATTTCATAATTATAAGGGAAGAGCAAGGTGCAATGGTGGGGAATTCTTTACAAGTAAGCTGAGCACACCGAAAATGTCAAAGTGTAATAACATTTACTGGTAAGTGTAAGTGCTGCCAAATTAAGGACAACATTCCCTTGTTTATCATTCCTCAATATAGCTAATTGCCTGGAGAATCCCATGGATAGAGGAGCCTGGCAGGCTATAGTCCATGGGCTCACAAGAGTTGGACATGACTTAGTGACTAAACTACCACCATAGCTAATCACAGCATGGACAGAGAAGACTCCCCCTGTTCTTTCTATTTCTGTAGTGATGAAGTGTTACAGAATATGCATGGTTTCTTAGGTGCCGCCTTACTATAGCTATACATCTATATGTCCTTCAAGGGTGCACAATTCTTCCAAGCTTTTTCTTTGCTAAAAGAGAAAGGTTCTGGGGGGAAAATAAGCACAGACAAATCAAGATTTATAGATTTCAACACCTGAGATTGGAGAATGGGATGACATTTTTCTCTGCCCGATGAATTTTCATTACAGGGGAATGAACTGGTCTACAAGGCCAGAAAGGACTTGGACTGGAACACACTACCTCCCAGTGTAGATGATGAGAACACTAGTAGAGAAATGTGTGTAAGCAAGTGGAGCCTCTGGTTCCCTCTAAGGATCCAAGAATTGTTAATATCCAAAAGAAGAAATTTTAATGGGTTGAGATATATTTTTATAAATTCTAGGCATATTTTTATGTACTCCACTGGAAGTTTGTATAGTAGGGAAGTATTGTATAAGTGTATAATATTTATATAATACAGAAGAAAAAATCTCTTTTATATCAAGATTTAAAGATATCTACAATTAATATTCTCTTCTAGGCTTTTTCTATCAGTATACCAATATCACCATAATTATGACCAACAGATCAAATTAGTGTCTTCTTTGTTATTGTTACATTATCACATCACCATTTTCCCCAAACTGTTTATACTTTTCATAGGTATCATTCTACTATGTGCAATATGATGAGCTCATAAATTCTTCACGTGGATTAACTTATGGAATCCTCTCAATCCTAAAACAAGTCCTTATTATTCTCCTTATTTAATAGATGAGAGTAAAATATTAAAAAAGGAAAAAACGTTACACAGTTTACATGGAAGGTATTTGGGTTAGCTTATAAGAGAAATGGACAAGCTCACATGCATAAACGACCACGTGGTATTTTATTGAGCTGATTGGCCAGAGTGTTCTCAAGTATTTCCTTTCTGACTGCATCATTATTCATGAGGCCCTCCCCTATCTCCACTCCCCTGGACCTACCCATTTTTTAAGTGTATGTCAAAGCAACCCATCTATGCACTGGTACAAGAGAGACGAATGACCACACCCCATACCCCAAATGGTGCTCTGTGTGATCATTAAATAGTGAGGAAATGCTTTTGTTTTTCTCTTTTTGTAAAATATATTGTTTCAGAGAACCTATGTACCATGTGGGAGGGATAACAGACACCCGGATTATAAGTCAGGAGACCTGGGTTATAGACTGCCAATTAGACTGATCTTTTCTGGCCTTTTATATTAATCTCTCAAGCCTCAGTCTCCCAAGATGACAGACTTCCACGAGGGCAACACCAGCCCTAGGAGTGATGGTTGTTCTGATTCTCCTAGTTCTTATAAAGACAGCCTCACAGGCAAGATCTTCTTTAGGCTATAGAAGTCTCCTCATGTACTTGGCCAATAGCCTTGGTTGCTAGATAAGGAAAAACTGATGACACAAACACATTGTAATCAAGCATAATCTTATTGCTTAACTATTTTGTCAAGAGTACTCTCATGCAAACTATAAGAAAGTGCAAACTTGCTGATAATAAAACTAAGGCAAATACAATGTGACCTGACTGATAGCAACAGATATATAATCTGGGCAAAACTGGAGTACAGATAAAAGGATATCATCAAAGTCTCTGGAAAAAAAAAAAAAGAGTTTCAAATGCCCCTAAGAAATGTTACTGTTTATTCCATTATTCTCAACAGTCTTGTTCAACATTCCTGATGATGTGAAATTTTACTTCCTATTTTCAGTATTTAGTGTTTCATCATTAAAAACATACAGGACAATGCAAAGTCATATTCAGTCAATAAATACCATTATCTGCTTGATGATAAGAAATAGTGGAGCAATGACTCACACCTGAGTAAAAAATCACAGATGAAGGAAGCAAGAATGATACCCCCAATGAGATAGATGAATGTTATTATGAAACAAGGAGATAACTTGGGCAGTCACAACAAAAAAGGAAATTGACAGATCATAGCATTTTCCTCATACAGTAAAGAAAGCTTACAATATCATCTTGAGAAATAAATGTTTTCCCAGCACAAATTCCTATAAGAATTGTATGGCATAGTCCCTTATTCTAAAGGTATCAAGTAACAGCACAATGTTATCCCAGTTGTTCAATATCATTCTTTCTTTTCCAAAAGTGCCATGTCTTATGGCAAACTTGAACAGGACACAGGGGTATAAAATGAAATAGTTCCTCAGGAGAGCTATTTCAAATCCTGAAAGATGATGCTGTGAAAGTGCTGCACTCAATATGCCAGCACATTTGGAAAACTCAGCAGTGGCCACAGGACTGGATAAGGTCAGTTTTCATTCCAATCCCAAAGAAAGGCAATGCCAAAGAATGCTCAAACTACTGCACAATTGCACTTATCTCACATGCTAGTAAAGTAATGCCCAAAATTCTCCAAGCCAGGCTTCAGCAATACGTGAACCGTGAAATTCCTGATGTTGAAGCTGGTTTTAGAAAAGGCAGAGGAACCAGAGATCAAATTGCCAACATCCACTGGATCATGGAAAAAGCAAGAGAGTTCCAGAAACACATCTATTTCTGCTTTGACTATGACAAAGCCTTTGACTGTGTGGATCACAATAAACTGTGGACAATTCTGAGAGAGATGGGAATAACAGACCACCTAACCTGCCTCTTGAGAAANATGGTAAATGTCTGTCTGCAATGTGGGAGACTCGGGTTTGATCCCTGGGTTGGGAAGATCCCCTGGAGAAGGAAATGACAATCCACTCCAGTACTATTGCCTGGAAAATCCCATGGACAGAGGAGCCTGGTAGGCTACAGTCCATGGGGTCGCAAAGAGTCGGACACATATACATATATATATATGAGTGAGTGAGTCCAAGTTGCTCAGTCATGTCCGACTCTTTGTGACCCCATGGACTATACAGTCCATGGAATTCTCCAAGCCAGAATCAGAATACTGGAGTGGGTAGCCTTTCCCTTCTCCAGGGGATTTCCCCAACCCAGGGATTGAACCCAGGTCTCCTGCATTGCAGGAGGATTCTTTACCAGCTGAGCCACAGGGGAAGCCTGCATATACATAGATACTTTTTTTCAATTTCTAAGTGCCTCATTAACCTTTCAACTCCCCAGTTTTACCTTGCTAATGTTTAAATGCAAAGTAAAACGTAGAGTAGCAGAGTGATAAAATGTTATTCAAAACTATTAATCTCTAATGTATAATATAGATTGCCATTCCTCTGTGACATTTTCCTTCAGCCTAGTCCTTTACTTTTGCTCCCTGGGAAAAGCAGGTACTGGGGATTTAGACAGAGTCGGACACGTCTGTAGTGACTTAGCAGCAGCAGCAGCAGGGGATTTAGAATTACATTGTTACCTTTTTCTCCTGCTTAGTTAGGCAGCACATATACTATAATTGGAACATACAGAGATTAGTTTAGCTGCTGCACAAGGATGACATGCAAATTTGTGAAGCATTCCATATTTTTATACATGTGGAATCTAGAAAAGTGGTACAGATGAATCTATTTACAAAACAGAAACAGAGACACAGATGTAGAGAATAAATGTATGAAGACTAAATGGGGAAACAAAGGGTGTGATGAATTGGGAGACTGGGATTGACATTCACTATTTCAACTATGTATACAATAGGTAACTAATGAGACCTACTGTATAGCACAGGCAACTCAATACTCTGTGGTGAACTAAGTGGGAAGGAAATCCAAAAAAGAGGGGATACATGTATATGTGTGACTGAGTCACTTTTCTGTACAGCAGAAGCTAACACAGTATTGTAAAGCAACTAAACTCCAATAAAAAATAAATTTAAACATGTTAAAAAGTTACCATTTTCTCCATTTCTTTGTTACACATGATTAGTTCTTAGAGATGGCAAAGTGTTAGCACTGCACATTGATTCTCTACATTCTATAGAAATTAACTCAACAGAGGTTCTTTTTCCTTCCCAGAACTCTCCATGGGCAGGACTCTCTGAGAGGTAAGTGTGGGCACAGATAAAATGCTAGGATTCCAAAGGTCTGGAGAAACTATGGCTGGAAAAAGTCACAGTCACTCTGGAAATGGTGAAGATTCAGAGAGCCAAAAAAGTCTCAGTGGGGCTCAGAGCTGAAGGACAAAAACAGACAAGAGACGTTAGCATCAGATCACAAGTAGATTGCCTACCTGTTACCAAGTATGGATCAAATACTGTTCAAAGGTAGAGAAGAGTTTCAATCTAGATCTCTGGTCTTCTGGGGGTTGAGGGGCTGCCTATCATCCAGGACTGTGGAATTCATTAGAGCTCTTCATAAATATTCCAGCTCTTTCTCTTTCCAGGGAAGTGGCAGGACTGTGTTACTCATCCAACTGAAGACTGACGTTAGGTGTGACTACATGGCATGCTTTGGCCAAGGAAGTGTGAGAATAAGCAACACGGGTCATTTCCTGGTAAAGGCAACAATATGGAGAAGGATCTCCAGTGAACCCTTGACAAGCACTCTGCATGAGTGGGAAGGAAACAATTTTTTTTTTTTAATAAACCACTGAGATTTAGAAGTTATGTGTTATCTTAGGAAACCATGTCTAGTATATCCAGAGAACTTCATATGTGTGCATCTTAGTTTTATCATACAGGAAAGAAAATAACAACATATGTCTCTTACCCACAAAATATGATGAAACATTGGATGCATTTTAGGAAAGACTTGTGACACTTATCTGAGGTGTTAAAAACAACATCTTTTGATGAGTAGATATATTTCCACAAATGTGTTGTAATGAACCATCTAAGACTACAAAATTCAATGCATGAGAAGATAAATTTCATTCAAAATTAGTCTACATCTTTTAATAAAATTAATAAAGGCATCTGTTTTCTTGAACTATGACTAACTCAGTGAATTCATTTTTTTCAGCATTCATAAACCTGTGTGCTTCCACATTACCAAGGAAAGTGGTACAAAGTAAAGTGAGACTAAAAAGGAAAAATAATAAAAATAACTATTGCTCTCTTGAAAATACACAGAGATTTACAAAGCTTTCATGACTCAGGCTGTCTCTGAGTCATCCTTATATCATATTTATTTTGCAAGAATGCAGAGTCCAGCTTTATTTATGCAAATGAACATACTTCTATTTTATGTTATGATACAACACAGTTTCCTATGTAATAAANTTTACAAAGCTTTCATGACTCAGGCTGTCTCTGAGTCATCCTTATATCATATTTATTTTGCAAGAATGCAGAGTCCAGCTTTATTTATGCAAATGAACATACTTCTATTTTATGTTATGATACAACACAGTTTCCTATGTAATAAAAATACATTTTCTATTTAACTTTTTTTTAAGCATTTGTTTAGGTCTCTTTTAAATATTCTATAATATCTGTTAAATATGAGGTTTTTAAGAATAAAAGCAATCCTCAAAATTTTAAAACTTAGATTTCTGACAAAAAACAATAATTGTTGGGAAAAGGCAAAGTGACTTTTTAAACAAGTGTGGAGATTAGTACAAGTAAATTAAAAATACAAATGAGAGAGTAATATAAAGTACTCTGTAAATTACACCCATTGTTTTAACAGGACATACTCTGGTGTCAGTGTCTGGTGAAGGGGTCGAAGTAAATCATTTCATTGTTTAGCACAAGCACAGCTAAGGCATGAGGCAGGAGCTTGACAGGGATTTGTTAAATTAGTAAGAAAAATCAGCTCAGCTACTTGGAGGTTACAATGTAAAATCAATCAGATTTCAAGAGCTAGTCTCAATTTCTTTCACTGATGAGGCAAAAAAATAGTCAATTTTATATTTTCATATTTTGTGACGGAGAGATTTAGGGTCTTATCTAAATATTGACTTTGATCATTTGATCTGACTCAAAACATTTTTAAGATTAAATTTTGACCCTATCTACTTTATAGAGTTTTTGTCTTTGTGGAGGTAAAAGAGCCCTATATAAGAAAAAACAGAAACCAGTTTTCTTAGTTTTCTAAATCTCAGGACTTGGCATATCAAAGGCATACAACAAGTGTGTGAAAAATTTATAAGCGATCTGAGGAATATGAAATTGGTTAATCTGAGGTTAAACATCCTCAGAATTAATAAACTATATTTTCTCCTCCTCTGATTCACACCAGCTATATTCAATTTATAATAAATAAGTGAAAGTTTTTTTTGTTTTGTTTTTGTTTTTTACTTAGCATAGCAGAAAGATTAATATTGCACTTCAAGGCCTCAAAATTTTTAGGAAAAAATGTAACCAACTTTAAGATTTTAGGGTCACGATATCATATCACATAAGCAAGCTTTCCTTCTAGCACTTACTGGGATCTGAAAATAATCCGGTGTTTTCTAATGGTTCAGATTCAGGCTGTGTGCAATGCGATGGTTTTAATTTAGTTGTGTCACAGGGACTTTTTCCATGTGTGCTCTTCAGCATTCTCAGCTAAATTTGTTGAAACTAGTCTGTTTTCCAGCTCTATGACTTTCTTTTTTTATTATTAATCTCTCTGATAATAAACAGCTAATTTATTGTACTTACACTTCTATCATCTCTTTCATCACACTCAAGGCTTATAGTCTCATTTGGCAAAAATGAAAATAGATAGCATCCCATCTACTCAAACAACAATAACCAAATGAACATTTTTTTTCTGGCTGTATCATGAAGCATGTAGGACATTAGTCCCCTGATCAGGGATCAAACCCTTGCTCCTTGTGGTACAAATGCAGAGTCTTAATGAGTGGACCACCAGGGCATTCCTCAGACCTTTTTAATTGACACTTCTTGACATTGAAGACTATGAAAGATCACTATTCCAGATAAGAAGTTTAAGGTCAAAAGAATAATGATATATAGAAAGAAAAAGAATGAAGTAAGAAAGGAATTGTTGAGAAAAAATTCCTTGAAATAGTCACCCGTTCATTCCTTAAGTATGCATTCACAGGTTTCTATGGTGTCAGTTACTGAGAATACAAAAATGAGTAAGACACACTGCCTGCCATCAGGGATTCCCAGAATAGTGGAGAGCTGCAGGAGAGCCCAGCCTAGCACTTCTGCCTGGAGAGCAGCCTCCGGGACCCCCAGGAAGCAAATTAAAACACATGTAACCCAAAGCAATGGCCCCCACTCCAGTACTCTTGCCTCGAAAATCCCATGGACGGAGGAGCCTGGTGGGCTACAGTCCATGGGGTCGCTAAGAGTCGGATACGACTGAGCGACTTCACTTTCACTTTTCACTTTCACACATTGGAGAAGGAAATAGCAACCCACTCCAGTGTTCTTGCATGGAGAATCCCAGGGACGGGGGAGCCTGGTGGGCTGCCGTCTATGGGGTTGCATAGAGTCGGACATGACTGAAGCAATTTAGCAGCAGCAGCAGCAGCAGCAGCAGCAACACAGTTAAAAGACAGTGAACATGACTTATGAGATCAACCTTGAAGCAGAAGTAAGATTTGCCTGCAAAGGAGATAAACAATGGGCACTCTTGGCAAAAAAAAAAAAAGAGAGAGAGAGAGAGAGAGAAAAGCTAGTAGGTAGACTAGTACAGACATATGATCATGGAAAGACTATTCTGGAGGCACCAATGATGTGAGATTAAAGTGTTGGTGATAACCAGTAATATAGTGGAGATAATGTTAGAGAAACGGGTTGAGGCTTTGCGACATACTGACACATTAAGGAAAGCATTTCGAAGGGAATAGGGAGCTATAAGAGACTTTAAAGTAGGGGGACAATCCACTCGTGTCTATGATTTTTAGAAGATGGGTGTGTTGGTTTCAATACGGGGAGGTGTTGGGGTTAGAGCCTAGAGGCAGGAGAAGCACTGGGAACCATAATAATACCCAAGGGAGGTGATGAAGACCTGGAATAGAGCAGTTTCAGAGAATGGAAAGGAAGGAATTTATTTATCATGATTTGTTAAATGTGCTGATACATGATATAGGCCAAGAAAAAGCATGAATAGTCAAGGTCAACAGCTGACAGTGAAGGCAATGGGGGTGGCTTAGAGAGACTAAAGAGATTACTAAGAAAAGGGGCCAGCTAGGGACAAATAGAAGGACTGTAAACATTGTTGACAGCTCAGATCAGGGTGGAACTCATGAATCTTCCAATCAGAAATTTACATTTTCAAAGTTCTCCACAAAAGCCTCAACAGATCAGGCCACAACTAAAATAAAAAATCAGAAAGAATGAGCTCGAATTATCAATGATATCTGCAGACTGCTGGATTTCTCTTTTAGAATAAAGAATCTTAAAGAAAATGAGTATAAAAGCAGAAGAGTGACTTTCCATTTTTGGCAACAGTAAGAAGATAATTTGGACTGACACTCTCACTAAGGTAATTAAAAATATCTCAAATATAAAAACAGCAAAGAGTTAATGAGATGGGGAAAGCATGGAAAAATTCAAGAGAGAAGACTAAAACTTGGAGACAGACATTCATCTTTGAAAACTTTTGCTCTTGGCCATCTGAGTATCAGGAACAAAAGGTCTGAGAAACCAGCTGTATGAAAAACAGCCTTATGGGTTTCTTGTTGCTCAACTGTGTCTTTTTGTGACCCCATGAACTGCAGTACACCAGACTTTCCTGTCCTTCACTATCCCCTGGAGCATGCTCAAACTCATGTCCATTGGGTGGATGATGCTATTCAGCCATCTCATCCTCTGTCACCGCCTTCTCCTTCTGCCTTCAATCTTTCCCAGCATCAGGGTCTTTTCCAAAGAGTCGGCTCTTCAAATCAGGTGGCCAAAGAATTGGCACTTCAGCTTCCACATCAGTCCTTCCAATGAATATTCACGGTTTATTTCCTTTAGGATTGAATGGTTTGATCTCCTTGCTGTCCAAGGATGTTGTGGGAATGTTAAAGCCCTTAGTCCTCAGGTGAGGACCTTAATAAACTAACCCGATTTTCAGTTGGGGACTCAAAAGGCCATATCTTCCCTCAAGGTAGAAGTGAGTCCCAAATGAACCACCCCTCACACACATCTTGTGCTACTTGCACAAGGGTAATCCAAGAAATCTTAGGTGTTGTCCTTTGACTCAGGTAGTTTTGATCGGATACTGTCAGAAGCAAACCCAAGTCCCCTCTGGAGGAAACCAACATCACCACTAGGTCTCACCTGATCCCTACAAGTGATTTTAAAAATACTTTTCCAGTAGACAGTCAAAGAGACCCAAGCAACCAAGAAAATAAGACGCTGTGCATGAGAAGTGGCAAGAGCAATTAGAATAGAAACAAGTCTTGGTAACTCTTGAGATATTAGAATGAGCAGGCATATTATAAAGCAACTACACTTACTATTTTCAAAGAAATAAAATTAAAGCTTGACAATGTCAGCAGGGACATCACAGCACACAGAAATATTAATCAGCCCCCTTTCCTGTCAATGCTCTCTGGCCACATATGTCTAAAATTCTTACATATAAGAACTTTTACAAATGCTGTATTCTTTTGGGGTTTTCTTTAGCACACCGAAAACAGAAACAAAGCCCCATGCTAATGTAATTTTATTTGTATGTGTAATTCAATCAGAAATATATTAAAATAAAAGGGAAGTTTATTTGTGTCTTGGTGTGTTTGGTGAGTACACATATGCATCATCTCACAAGTTTCTTGAAGACACCTATAATTCCTGCCAGGCTCCCTCCTCTGGTCAACATATCAGGACACAGCTAGGCAAAGGAGGACAGGCATCCCATGTCCCCAGGGAAAATATACAAAGGTACCATCCACACGTGGAGAAGTGAAAGTTAACTGCAGCTTTTACAATCTAATGGGTTAATTATGAATATTAGGGAATGCTAACTGTGACTAACAAAATTGTTGTAAAATTAAGTGACTTGGTTAGTATCATGTTCATTTTTCACTTCAGAAAAGTAATTCAGTATACTATTTATTCTTATCAAAGTTGAGTGAAAGATTGTCATTCATTGTTCGTACCTAGTTCATTAGAATCTGGTTGATGTGACTGAACAAAACCTGGTCAGTTACACATAACAACTGTTCAGCCTCACACTCTGTAATAAGCACGTCAGCACATTTATTTTCCCCATATAAAGTAGAATTTCCAATTCATGCCATGTACTCTGTGACTATTATGGCCAGTATTTATTCAGAAGGAATGCTGTGCAAGTTTGGAAAATCTGTCTCTAAGAGAGCCGAGAGGTCACTGGACAAAACAAGAAACAAAACCTATACATGGTCAAAACATGAAGAGGACTAAAGTTTGTCATTCTTTCTTTTAAAGAAAAAAGTTTTGAAATCCCGAGCACACAGCCAGGCAACATCACACCAGACAGCTCAGTCCCTGCTCCTCTCAAGCTCCATGGAATCAGAACTCTTCTATTCACTTGGCAAATATCAGCTTTTTTGGAGGAGAAGAACCTGCTTGGAATTAATGAGATGACACCCAAAAATAACTTCTATTAANCCAGGCAACATCAAACCAGACAGCTCAGTCCCTGCTCCTCTCAAGCTCCATGGAATCAGAACTCTTCTATTCACTTGGCAAATATCAGCTTTTTTGGAGGAGAAGAACCTGCTTGGAATTAATGAGATGACACCCAAAAATAACTTCTATTAATAAATTGTTCTCTTCAATGTAAAACTGCCCATTTTTCTCATTAAAAAAAAGTATTTTCTAAAGGCTCCTAATGCACTTTCTACCATTTTTTCCCTTTCTTTTACTCTTATTTTCTTTTTGCTTCTTTTAAATTAAAAAATGCCATAGTGCCAATCAGGGGAAATAACTCCATCTGACAAGAATACAGTCAATCCAATGGTGTTGCAGAGTCACACTTAATGCTGTAACATGTAACTACTGACAGTGTAATTTAAGAAATGCAGAGTNTCTTTTTGCTTCTTTTAAATTAAAAAATGCCATAGTGCCAATCAGGGGAAATAACTCCATCTGACAAGAATACAGTCAATCCAATGGTGTTGCAGAGTCACACTTAATGCTGTAACATGTAACTACTGACAGTGTAATTTAAGAAATGCAGAGTGTTTCAGGAGGAGTTAACAGAGGAAAAAGTAAAAGTGAAGTCAAACTGAAGTTACAGACATGCAAGGTCAGTTTCAAAACTAAGCTGAAATACTTTGTTTCTTTCTACTTCACAAAATGGTAAACGCCAAGTATCTCAAGAAAGCTAAGAAAGTTAAAACAGGGGAGAATCTCCCTGATCATTTCTTCATTCACACAAATAAAAAGAAAGGTTAATAAAACATTAACCTTCCCAGAGAAGCGATCGCGCCTACAACCAGTCTTTGCACTTACCCTAGAGTATGTACACCATGATCCCTTTAAAAATCCTGTTAGTTCCAGTACATCCAGGACATATATGAATTCTTAGCACATTCATGGAAAGAACCAACCTTAACGAAATGGTTAATTACAACAGGACTCTGAAATCCTAGGGAGAGACACGAGGGTAGAATCCAGCCTCCAGATCCTAGTGTATACTGTGTCTATCTTTAACTGGAAAATGACTTGGTTTCACATTCCACTGAAGTCCCACTGGCAGATGCCTTTGGTAAGCTCACCAATGGCAGGCTGTCAAACGCCCTCCCTCCACCTCCCCTCCGCCCCCTCCGNAAAATGTTTTCTTTATTTTCTGTTTTTTTTTAAATGTATTATCTCTGTGAAAAGTATTATAAACCTATTTTAGTACAGTACTACATAGCCAGTTGTGTTAGTTGGGAACCTAGGCTAACTTTGTTTCACTTATGAATGAATTGGACTTACAATTGTCCTTCTGAAATGGAACTCATTTGTACAAAGGGAACTTACTATATTTCTCTTCTCAGGATCTCTTGTGTGGCCAGTGGGTTGGGAATTTTGGATTAGGGGGTGTGAGGGGATTGGAGAGGCTCTCCAATGTGGAAAGAGACACAAATGAAGACGCTTAAAGGGGCTTATGTTGATATGAAGAAAGGGCATGGAGAGAAATACTCAAGAAAAAGAGTGATCTTAAAGGAACCAGAGAACAGGGAAGGGAGGTGGAGAAGAGCATGTGGCACACCAGAGAGACAGGGACCAGACTGCTCACCAGACTGGGGAATAGCACGTTTGGATGTGGTAGTCTTTGAAGACAGCAGATCTAAAGGGGAGATTAGGATATCTGATCCGAGGATATCTGGCTGTGTGTTTTGTGGTTTCTTCTTGTTCTTTTTTATTTTTTCATTTCGCTTGTCATTTTTTTTAAATTTTGTATTGGGGTATAACTGATTAAGAATGTTGTGATAGTTTCAGGTAAACAGTGAAGGGACCTAACCATACATATACATGTATCCACTCTCCCTCAAACTATCCTCCCATCCAGGCTGCCACATAACATTGAACAGAATTCCAAGAGCTATACAGTAGGTCCTTGTTGGTTATCCAAACTCCCAACAAACAAGACCTGATGGCTTCACAGTCAAATTCTAAACATTTGGGGAAGAGTTAATATCTACCCTTCTGAAATCGTTCAAAAAAATTACAGAGGAAGGAAAACTTCCAAACTCATTCTGTGAGGCCATCATCACCCTGATAACAAAACCAGGCAAAGATAACATACAAAAAAGAAAACTACAGGTCAATATCACTGATAAATGTAGGTACAAAAATCCTCAACCAAATACTAGCAATCTATATCCAATAATACATTAAAAAGATTATACACCATGATCAAGTGGAATTCATCCCAGGGATGCAAGGATTTTTCAGTATCCACAAATCAATCAATATGATATGCCACATCAACAAATTGAAGAACAAAAATTAATACGATCATTTCAATGATGCAGAAAAGCTTTTGACAAAATTCAGTACCCATTTATGATAAAAACTCTCCAGAAGTGGGCATAGAGGGACTGTATCTCAACATAATAAAGGCCTTATAGGACAAATATACAGATAACATCATACTCAATGGTGAAAAGCTGAAAGCGTTTCCTCTAAGATCTAGAACAAGATAAGGATGTCCACTCTCGCCACTATTAAACATGGTTTTGTAAGTCCAGGCTACAGCAATTAGAGAAGAAAAAGAAGGGAAATCCAAATTGGAAAAGAAGAATTTAAACTGTCATTGTTTGCAGATGACATGATACTATACATACAGGATTATAAAGATGCTACCAGAAAACTACTAGAATGCATAAGTGAATTTGGTAAAGTTGAAGCTACAAAATTAATACACAGAAATCTGTTACATTTCTATGCACCAACAACAAAAGATCAGAAAGAGAAATTCAAGAAACAATTCTATTGCCACTGCATCCAAAAGAATAAAATACCTAGGAATAAACATACCTAAGGAAACAAAAGACCTGTATTCAGAAAATTATAAGATGCTGATGAAAAAAAATCAAAAAAGACACAAACAGATGGAAAGATATATCATGTTCATGGATTAGAAAAATCAATATTGTCAAAATGACTGTACAACCCAAGGCAATGTAAAGATGCAATGCAGTCTCTATCAAATTAAAACTGGCATTTTTCACAGAACGAGAACAAAACATGTAAAAATTTGTATGGAGACACAAAAGACCCAGACTAGCCAAAGCAATCTTGAGAAAGAAAAACAGAGCTGGAGGAATCATGCTCCCTGACTTCACACTATACTACAAAGCTACAATCATCAAAACAGCATGGTACAGGCACAAACACAGAAATATAGATCAGTGGAAAAGGACAGAACAGAAATAACTCATTCACCTATGGTCAGATAATATATGACAGAGGAGGCAAGACTATGCAATATTGGAAAGACACTTTCTTCAATAAATGGTGCTGAGAAAACTGGACAGCTATATGTAAAAAAGTGAAATTAGATCATTCTTTAACACTATACACAAAAATACGCAATAAGCTCAAAATGGATTAAAGACCTAAATATAAGACCAAACACTATAAAACCCCTAGAGGAAAACACAGGCATAATACTCTCTGACATAAACTACAGCAGTATCTTTTTCAATCCATTTCCCAGAATAATGGAAATGAAAACAAAAAGAAACACATGGGACCTACTTAAACTCAAAAGTTTCTGCACAGCAAAGGAAATAAAACAAAAAGACAACCCACAGACTAGGAGAAAGTATTTGCTTTCTCCTGAGAGAAAGAGATTTCTCCTGAGACTGACAAGGGATTAGTCTCCAAAATTTACAAATATTTCATGATACTTAACAGCATCAGGACAAATAAACCAATAAACAAATGGGCAGAAGACCAAAACAGAGATTCCTCCAAAGAAGACATACAGATGGCCAAGAGACACATGAAAAGATGTTCAATATTGCTAATTATTAGAGCAATGCAAATCAAAATCACAATGAGATATCACCTGACACCAGCAAGAATGACTATCATAAAAAAATCCACAAATAATAAATGCTGGAGAGGGTGTGGAGAGAAGGGAACCCTCCTATACTGTTTGTGGGAATGTAAATTGGTACAGCCACTATGGAGAACAGTATGGAGGTTCCTTAAAAAACAAAATAGAGCTACTATATGACACTGTAATCCCACTCCTGGGCATATATTTGGAGAAAAACAAGATCCAAAAGGAAACACACATGCCAGTGTTCATTGCAGCAGTGTTTACAATAGCCAAGACATGGAAGCAATGTGCATCGACAGAGGTATGAATAAAGAAGATGTGGTACATGTATACAATGGAATATTATTCAGCCATTTAAAAGAACAAAATAATGACATCTGCAGCAACATGGATGGACCCAGAGAGTGTCAGGCTGAGTGAAGTAAATCAGACGGAGAAGGAAAATTATCGTATGACATCCCTTATATGTGGAATCTAAAAAGAAATGATACACATGAACTTACTTACAAAATAGAAACAGACTCACAGACCTAGAGAACTGAACTTATGGTTGCCAGGGGAAAAGGAAGGGGGAAAGGGATGGTTAGGGAGTTTGAGATGAACATGGACACACCGTTGTGTTTAAAGTGTGACTTCTTCTTATGGAACATTTTGTTTTTCAAGATCTGGTAGTGTTTTTTGGATATTGACAGGAATCTTGAAGCTATAGATAAATTTACTTACATGAAAGTTTTTGAAAAGTTGTAATTGTTTTGTGGTACTGCCGTGGTTGCTAAAATTGATTTTCTTTGATACGGGTCAGAAGTCATCTTCACCCTTGTCTAAATAAATATCTTGATCATTTTTCTCTACTTGCATTTCATTTCTTGTTATCTCTCTTAGTTCCCACAAAAAAGAGCTATTACAGCCTTTTAAGCTGAGCACTACATGTAAAGCGACCAAACATCCCAGTGTGAATAGGACTAAATGAGGAAATTACCAGGCAAATCAGGATTTGCTGGTCATCCTGTGTGTGTAATGTGGAATTTTTTATGTTATGTGTATGCTTTTAACAAAGATTAGTCTTTTTAGAGGTGTTTGGCCCAAGTAGAATGGTAATCAGAAAAATATAGATTTTTTATATATTTTTTTGCATTTCTCTCTGCTAGCTGTGCAACCTGGCACAGATCAAACTCCAACAGCCACTATTTCCTCATCTCTACAATGTGAACAATTATACAAATTTCCAAGAGTGTTGTCAACATAAAATGAGACATAAGAATGTATTAAATGCATTAAGTGAATATGTATATTTATATTCTATTTATATAAACTTTATAAAAATTATATGTAGTTATTTTTCAAAAAAGTTCTTAGTTATTTTAGATTGAGAAATAACAGAAGCTTACAAAAGAGGTACAACACTTCAAGGTGCATGCAAGTGGTGGGAGGGGAAGAGAAATAGACACTGGTTGATGAGGGAGTAACTTTCTCAGAGTATCTAATTCAGAATTTGATCTTTCCCCAAATCAAATTCACTAAGTATCTTTTTTTTTTGTTTGGAGAAGTTATATAGGTCAGAAAAGAATCAACACTCCAGATTTACAAAAGATAAACATTTATCTTCATTTTAAAAAGTAGAGATTCCACTTGTACCTTTCCCTTTAAGCTGGGGTAGGGATATTTTTCGGAGAAGGCAATGGCACCCCACTCCAGTACTCTTGCCTGGAAAATCCCGTGGATGGAGGAGCCTGAAAGGCTGCAGTCCACTGGATCGCTAAGAGTCAGACACGACTGAGCAACTTCACTTTCACTTTTCCCTTTCATGCTTTGGAGAAGGAAATGGCAACCCACTCCAGTGTTCTTGCCTGGAGAATCCCAGGGACGGGGGAGGCTGGTGGGCTGCCGTCTACGGGGTCGCACAGAGTCGGACACGACTGAAGCGACTTAGCAGCAGCAGGGGTATTTTTTCCTTTGTGGGACCAGAAGCAACCCTAGTTACAGCATAATCATAAATATATCACAATCATCACCAGGAAAATTAGATTATCCAACCTCATCCTAGGGACAGACAGATATACCTTATTACACCACTATTTGAGTTCTGGCAGCATAAGCATACCTGATGCCTTTCAAGAAGTGAGGGTGCCATCTGGTTTGGGAGCAAAATGAAAACGTAATTAATGTCATCACTTCAAATCAGTGTACATTTTCATAATCACATGTACAATTCATATTGGTTCCACTCGAAGCTTCTAGAGATTTATCAAGAATTGGAAATAGGACGATTCTATTATACATCACAAAAGATTATAGACAAGCTGCACGGAGTCCAGTGATCATTATATTTGACTTTCAGTAAGTCCTCTACCTATGAAACTTCAGGTTCGTACGCAGGGGATTTTCAAAGATGCTAATGTGTCCTGGTATGCTAGCTGTTGTACTGTATTACTGTAATTTTCAAGGTGCTTAGCTATAAAATTAAAATTTTTGTTTTTTATGTATTGTGTGAAGAGTTTTGTAAACCTATTACAGTACAGTACTATATCGCCAATTGTGTTAGTTGGGTATCTAGGCTAACTTTGTTGGACTTACAACAAATTGGACTTATGAATGCACTCTTGAAACACAACTCCTTCGTGCATAGGGAATTTACTGTATTTATTGGGGAGCAGCTTTTCTCCAGATGAGCATGTGGCTCATCAGTGCTTTTCAAACGTTTTTGTTGGGTTGGGGTTGTTTCAGAGGGGAACCCTTTGTTTAAAGGAAACAGTTCACTGAAACTTAAAAGTGACAAAGCATACAGAGCTCCTTCAGCAGAAACAAAGGTGGGACCTGGGGTTCCACTCACCCTGCTATCTCTTCCAGAAACAATTTCTGCTGCAGGCATCTTGGAAACACAGTTTGAGATCACTGAGCGCCAGAGCATATTTATTTTATTTTAAAAGTGTAACTTTAACACATTAAAAAAATATGCACATATTTTCTAANGTTCCACTCATCCTGCTATCTCTTCCAGAAACAATTTCTGCTGCAGGCATCTTGGAAACACAGTTTGAGATCACTGAGTGCCAGAGCATATTTATTTTATTTTAAAAGTGTAACTTTAACACATTAAAAAAATATGCACATATTTTCTAAAAACCTTAAAAGAATGTGCCATCCCAATTCCATTCCACCTCTCCTCACCCTTGAATTCCAGGGACAATCACTTTTAACTTTTAACTGTTAATCATGACAATTCCTTTATATTCCTAAATGATGCTCTCATACATCTTAAAAAATTTTTTTTCAAATGTTGATATTATTCATCCTCCTCCTATTACGGAAGATAAGGGTTTAGTTCTTATACACACTGCCTCCAGCATGTGTCATCTCAACCTCTTTCTCCCTCCTTCTCATTTACACACGCACACACACAAAACTTTCCTTAATTCTCGCAACTTTATTACACAACAATTTCAGTGATTACATTATTTTGGCTATGGAGGACATGGCAACCCACCCCAGTATTTTTGCCTGGAGAATCCCATGGACAGAGGAGCCTGGAAGACTACAGTGGATAGGGCTGCAAAGAGTCAGGCACGACTGAAGCAACTCAGCATGCACGCACATACATTGTTCACACATGAACTACATGGGATCTAAGAGTACATTTTCTTTATTTTACACATTTTTATTTTTCCTGACATTGGTATTTGTGTCATATTTTTGTTTGCTTAATTTTCTACCTGCCCATCATTATTCTTTTCTTAGACTCTCCAATAGACATGCAATATTTCTCTTAATACCAACGAATACAACAAATATTCTTTCTGCATATCCTCTCCCTGCCCAACTTCACACCAGGGGTTCTTTTTGTAACATTTGCTCCTGTACCGTCATGGTGGGACTGGCTTTTGCTTCTCTTGGGTATTGACTCTTTTGCTAGATTCTTTGTTCTCTCCTTGATGAACTGCCCCATGATAGGGGGTCGGATGAGCATAATTTCTAGCAGCTTCCAGAAAAAAGATGCCCAGGTCAAGTATAGTTTTGGAGAACTTGAATGCATGAAAAAATCCTTATTCTCTTCTTCCATTAATCATTAGCTTGACTACAGAATTCATTGTTTAGAAATACCTTTTGCTCAGAAATTTCAGGGAATGTCTTCACTGTCTTGTAGTTCCTAGTGCTGTTATTTAGAAGTCATTCTGTTCTCTCGTCCAAATATTGTTTCCTTTTTATTTCTGATGTTCTAATACCCCATGATTGTATACTTAGTGTGGACCCCCCCATTCCATTATCCCCTCATTGACTGTGTTTGAAATTTAAGGCACTTTTATTCATCTCCTGCAATTCTGGGCAAATATTTTTTACTTGTAAGCACTTTCTGACTCGATTTTCTCTGTTCTTTCATTTTGAAATTTATTTTCATTGGATGTTGGACCCTCTTAGATGGACCCGCTAAATTTATTATCTTTTCTCATGTATCCATCTTTCTACCACCTCATCTCTGGAATAATTGCTCATCTCTCTTCTGCTGAATATTCTATTTCCACTAAGATATGCTTAATTTCTAAGGATTCGATTTAGCTCTGTTTTTCATAACACCAAATTTTATTTCATGGACAATTTTTTTTTCTAATATCAGTGAGTACATATATTTCAGGCTTAAAGCTTTCACGTATTCCCTGCAATCCTTGTTTCCTTCAATTTCTTGTTTGTTTATTTTGGTCTCGTTTATGTTAGAGACGTGCTGCCACAGCTGATATTCCGTTGCTATCTGCCAAGCCATGTGTTACAGGCATCAGGACTTTACCATAAAGTGATCAGACCAAGCTGAGCCTTCACTGAAACATCCTCAAGGGTAGCTAGATTTCCCACAACCCTGTGGGTACTCAGACACTCTAGAGAAGTCCCCCTCCAGTGTCCTATTTAGGAGGGATAAACTCAGTTGTCGGTGTCCTGGAAGCAAAGCTGGGTGAAAAATGGGACTTCTCTGGTGGTCCAGTGGCTAAGAGTCTGCCTTACAATGCAGAGGACACAGGTTTGATCCCTGGACTTCCCTGGTAGCTCAGAGGTTAAAGCGTCTGCCTCCAATGCAGGAGACCCAGGTTCGATCCCTGGGTTGGGAAGATCCCCTGGAGAAGGAAATGGCAATCCATTCCACTATTCTTGCCTGGAGAATCCCATGGATGGAGAAGCCTAGTAGGTTACAGTCCACGGGGTCGCAAAGAGTCGGACACGACTGAGCGACTTCACCTCACCTCAGGGAACTAAGATCTCACATGCTGCAGGGCAACTAAGCCCACGGGCCACAATGAAAGATCCTGCATGTAGCAAGTAGGACCCAATGCAGCCAAATAAATAATAAAATAGTTTTTTTCTCCCTAAAAAAAAGGCTTGAAATTGAGGCAAGTTTATCACTATTCAGCATGCAGATTTCCATTTAATGTACCAGATTAAATATTTTCAGTGTCACACTTTGCCCCCACTGACTGCTGTTTCCAAGATTGCTGTGTTTGTAGCCTCTCTAGTTAAGTCAGTCCAGAGAATAATGTCTGCCCCTTCCTACCATGTCTCCTGCAAGAGGGAGTCTCCATTTCTGTCTTATTGGCATCTCCTCTGCAGGTACCTGGCTTTCTACACCTCTGCTCCGCTAAATCAAGTACCACTGAGTCATTCCCTTTCCACTTTCCAAATACTGTGTCAATAGCTCTCTGTATTCTATGCTCTGTATTCTATGCTCTCCTGTTCTCTCTTTTTTTTTAATTCTAGTGAGAATTTTTTTTTTTACTGTCATTTCATTGGGAGGGAGAGAGTAGAATTAATTACATGTTCCATTTACCATATATACTGCAATTCTTTTCCTTCACTCTTCAGAGTTGCTTTAAAAAGGAAACAGATTCTCTCAGTTCTTTCCAAAATGATTCCAATGAATTCAGCATTTGTGCATGTATGCAGGGAAGTAACATAGTATTTCATACTTCTCTACACTATATCCAGTGCTACAATGACAGCTAAATCCCAGCTAAGTATCCAGTTATCTATAACAGACACAATGAAGAATAACTCTTAATTAAAATAAAGTTATCTTTTTATTCTGAAGTTGGTTGTAGTCCCTTACATTAAAACTTTCATCATATATCTGTGGAATTAAATTTTATAATTATAAATAATTCCTTCACATGTAAAAATTATGCATCTTAGAAAGTGAAAATAAATTTCTTCTGTAACTGAAGTTCTGCCTAAACTATCAATTAACTCAGTACCTCAAGTAAATTACCTTAAGTTTATCACAGCAGTTGTTCTGTGGTTGCCTCTGATTAGAAGGCAATGTAAATCTGATAGTGATTTGCCTTTCAAGTTGGCATAGCTATTACCATGTGGGCCAAGTTTGTATATTTCATTATTTGAGGCAAGCTTTGTCTTGATTCATTTAATACATTACTTCTGCTCCTTATAACATGCCAACCTGGAGATGCTGGGTTAGCCACAAATTTCGTTCAGGTTTTTCCATAACATCTTATGGAAAAATCCAAACAAACTTTGTGGCCAAACCAGTATTAGCTTCCAAGAAGATACTGTTCCCTATTTCTCTAAGAATATTTCATTAATACCAAAAATTCCTCCTACTCTTGGAGGGAAACTGTATACATCCTGTTATTTCTACAGCTATAAAAGTTGGCCACGGGCAAAGAGTCAGAGGGCTTAGTGATCTCCCTTCCGCATTGGTCCTCTCTCTATGAACTTTCCCCAGCTGTTTCGAAAATACTGTTATCATCAGTAGTGCCCTCAGACCCCACCAAGCAAGGAGGGAAGGTGTTGCCCTCAGCCTCCCAACTCAGAGGGCCTTGCTGCCCTAGCTCTCCTTTGCCTGTGTTTCTCCCCACTGAACTGCAAATTAGAAAAAGAATGAGTAATTCTCTTTTCAGCATCTTCTGGGTGGTCGGGACTCTGCCCCAAAGGCCTTGAGACTGGTTGCAGGTCTGTTTTCCCAAGGTGGACCTACTTCTGCTATGCGCAACTTAAAGCCTTAGGGGTGGCTGGTGTGTGGGGAGGTGAGCGCAGTAGGTAGGAAGTAACAGGGGGCACTAGTGGTAAAGAACCTGCCTGCCAATGCAGGAGACATAAGAGAAGAGAGTTCAGTTCCTTGGTCAGGAAGATTCCCTGGAAGAGGACATGGCAACCCACTCTAGGAGTCTTGACTGGAGAATCCCATGGAAACAGGAGCCTGAGGCTACAGTCCATGGGGTTGCAGAGTTGAACTGAAGCGACTTAGCACTCATGCACACAACCCACCAAAGAACTGGAGACCAAAAGAAACCTAGATAAATTAATATCCAAAATGAGATGAACCTACAGAGGGAAGGTTACTACAGCTACAGCTTCTATACTCCTTGGGAAGGAGGGAAGAATACTACAGCTTCTATAATTCCTCGGGACAGGGTAAGAAGGAAGAACAGCCTCACCACGTGGGACCAGGGAGCAAGGGGGATGGAAGGACAATCAGCCCAATTGTTAGCAAACTTTTAACAGGTGAAATGAGCTGGTATCATGGATGAGAATCCTGAGGTACCCCAACCAGACAAAGAATCTGTAACTGACAGTCCACTCTTTCCTGCAGGCTTTCACTGAGTGTTCCTGGTGGTTGAGACACGCAAGGGCAGGGCAGGAGAGCAGACTAAGATCCCGTCAAGGTGCATGAGGCACTCTGTTCACTGCAGCAGCTCTCCAGTGGCTGGAGATCAGGGCAACATGGTGGACAAAGATGTCTTTAAGCCTGAACAGTTTGGAGCCAGAGGGTAAAAGAGGGAGAAATTTCCTGTAGCCTAGAAATATTGCTTCCTTTGTGACTCAGCTGGTAAAGAATCTGCCTGCAATGTAGGAGACCTGGGTCTGATCCCTGAGTTGGGAAGATCCCCTGGAGAAGGGAATGGCTACCCACTCTAGTGCTCTGGCCTGGAGAATTCCACGGACTGTATAACACATGGGTTTGCAAAGAGTCAGACATGAGTGAGCGACTTTCACTCACTCAGAAATACTGGTTGTTAGTCTAGGTATGAAGACACCACTGGGGCATTGCCAAGCTCAGCCTAGCTAAAGGAAAGGACCTATTTATTACTTCAGTACATCAAAAACCAAAGATGAACTGAATTTAAGGCTGTAGCAAAGCCCAAGTTCAGATCTAGCCCATATTAGATTGATTCGGCCCCCCGCAGGCACCAGTCAATCCCAGTGCACACACATACACATATTAGCAGCCTAATTAATAGGTGTCAGGCCTTTACTGGCATATTATTTAGTACTATTCTTTTACCCATGAAGGCTGATATATAATAAAAAAATATACAGAACACACAAAGAATCAGAAAAACGTAACCCCCTAATGACAATTAAAAAATAAGCAATTGAAACAGACCCACAGATGACCCAAAATTCCCTGGTAGTCTAGTTGTTAGGGATTCTATGCTTTCACTGCATGGAGCATGGGTTTGATCCCTGGTTGAGGAACTAAGATCCCACAAACTGTGTGGTGTGGCCAAAAAAAGGAAATGAAAAAGAAAAAAAAATGACCCAAATATGTTAAAAAGATGACCCAGCAATCCCACTGCTGGGCATACACACCGAGGAAACCAGAATTGAAAGAGACACATGTACCCCAATGTTCATCGCAGCACTGTTTATAATAGCCAGGACATGGAAACAACCTAGATGTCCATCAACAGATGAATGGATAAGCAAGCTGTGGCATATATACACAATGGAGTATTACTCTGCCATTAAAAAGAATACATTTGAATCAGTTCTAATGAGATGGATGAAACTGGAGCCTATTATACAGAGTGAAGTAAGCCAGAAAGAAAAACACCAATACAGCATACTGACACATATATATGGAATTTAGAAAGATAGTAATGATGACCCTGTATGTGAGACAACAAAAGGACACAGACATAGACAATGGACTTTTGGCCTCAGAGGGAGTAGGAGAGGGCGGGATGATCTGGGAGAATGGCATTGAAGCATATATACTATTATGTAAGAAACGAATCACCAGTCTATGTTTGATACAGGATGCAGGATGCTTGGGGCTGGTGTACAGGGATGATCCAGAGAGACGTTGTGGGGTGGGAGGTGGGAGGGGGATTCGGGATTGGGAGCTTGTGTACACCTGTGGTGGATTCATGTCGATGTATGGCAAACCCAATAGAGTATTGTAAAGTCAAATTAAAAAAAAAAAAAGATGTAATGGAAAAATGGGAGGTACGCATTTAACATTTGGGGAATTTCAATAGAGATATGCATATAATAAGAAAGAATCAAATGGAAATGATAAAAATTACAGTATCACAAATATAGGATCCATTCAGTAGACTGAATAATAGACTGAACACAGCAGAAGAAAGGATTAGTAAAATTTAAGACAAGTCAATAAAATCACCCAAATTGAAACAAAAAGAAAAATAGAACAGAAAATCTGTGATTGTAACACAATATTCAATGATCTGGCATATGTGCAATTGTACCTCCAGAAGGATGTGAGAAAAAGAAATATTTGAAGAGGATCATAGGTAAGTATTGTCAAAAACTGAAGGAATTCAATCTATATACAAAAAAATCTAAGTGAAACCCTAGCAGGATAAATTTAAAGAAAAACAAAGATACCAACCAACCAACCAAACAACCAAAAACAACAACATGCTCAGGAACTTTATAATTAAGCTGCTACGAAACAGATAGAAAGTAAATCTTATAAGCAGCCAGAGAAAAAAGACATCATATTCAAAGAATTCCTCTGAGAATAATGTCTGATTTTTTCATGGAAAATAATGGATGCCATAAGACAAAGAAAGAACCGCAAAGTCCTGAAGGAAAGCACCTGTCAGAATAGACTTTTCTGTTCAGCAAAAGTATTGTTTGCTATGAGGGTGAAAAAAAGACTGGCAAAAGTTGAGAGAATCTCAAAAAGACACATGTACCACAATGTTCATTGCAGCACTATTTACAGTACCCCAGACATGGAAGCAACCTAGCTGTCCACTGACAGATGAATGGATAAAGAATATGTGGTACGTATATACAATGGAATATCTCTCAGTCATTAAAAGGAACAAAACTGAGTCAGTTGGAGTGATGCAGATGAACCTAGAAACTGTCACTCGGAGTGAAGTCAGAGAAAAACAAATGTCATATATTATTGCATATATATAGAATCTAGATGGTACTGATGAACTTATCTGCAGGACAGGAAGAGAGGCGCAAACAGAGAGAATGAACTTGTGGACACGCTGGGGAAAGAAGGGGGGAGCGAGGTGAGAGAGTATTGACACACGTACACAACCACGTGTAAAGTAGCTAGCTAGCAGGAAGCTGCTGCATGGCACAGGGAGCTCAGCTTGGCACCCTGTGTGACCTAGAGGGGTGGAATAGGGTGGTGGGAGGGAGGCTCAGGAGGGACTCTCACATCGCTGATTCACGTTGTACAGCAGAAACCTGCACAACACTGTAAAAAAAAAAAAAAGTTGAGAGAATGTATTTATGAAAAAATGTACACTATATGAAATGAGAAAGGACTTTTATTACACGGTGAAAGGAAATCATTCCTCATGGGATCTTGGATCTACAAAAAGAAAAGCACTAGAATGGATAAATGAATGTAAGTATCAAAGACTTGAAAAATGATCATCTATATATCTGAAAACCTAATGACTATTTAAAGCAAAAATAATATATTTCGTGTTTATTACCTCTGAGTAAATAAAATATATGATAAAAAGAAAAATAATGGCAGCAAAAAAATAAAGGGAATTATACTTTTGTAAGGTTATTAAGACTATTCTTTAAGTAATATTATTTGAAGAAAGGGAATAAGTTAAAGATGCATATTGTAAAATATCAGGAAACAACTACTGAAAAAAATTCCACTGAAATATAGTTAAAAAATCAATAGAGCAGATAAAATGGGATGTAAAACATTTAGTTAACTCAAAAGAAGGCAAAGCAATAAGGAACATGATAACAAAGAACAGATACAAAGAGAAAACAAGTATCAAGATGGTGGGCTTAATGATAGCAAATATTACATTAAATATAAGTGGAATAAACACTCCATTATCCAACAGTATAAAAGAGAATGACCAAGCTATATGCTTTTTAAAAGGAAATATACTTTAAATATAAAAACACAGATTGTTGTTAAGTTGCTTCAGTCATGTCCGACTCTGTGCGACCCCATAGACGGCAGCCCACTAGGCTCAGCCGTCCCTGGGATTCTCCAAGCAAGAACACTGGAGTAGGTTGCCATTTCCTTCTCCAATGCATGAAAGTGAAAAGTGAAAGGGAAGTCAGTCGTGTCCGTCTCTCAGCGACCCCATGGACTGCAGCCTACCAGGCTCCTCCGCCCATGGGATTTTCCAGGCAAGAGTACTGCAGTGGGGTGCCATTGCCTTACAAAACAAAAAGATATATCAGAAAAATGTTGGTATGCCTATACTAAAAACACATTGGACATATTAGACATCAAGACAAGGTGTATTATCAGGGATCAAGAAGGACATGTCATAGTAAAAAAAAAAAATCAATTTATCTAGAAGACTTACAGATAAAAAAGATACAAAATACATCAAGTAAAAATTGCATTAAGGGAGAAATACAAATCTACAGTGGTTACATAAAGTCAAGCAACCCCTTTTAATACTGTTCATCCAACACACACACACACACAGAATTAGTGACCAGCAACAAACTTGGGGTGGGGTGCATTTAGGGTTTCTCTCTCAAGGCAGGATGCATCTCTGGGACTAAAGCCTAGATGCCTGGTAAACAAAGAAAAAGAGATCTTAGCACATAAGATGGGCAGGAGAGTTTCCAGACAGCCAGCAAGTTTGAAAGGTTCCCAGGTGTGACAATACATGGATTGGTTATTGTCTGTGGCTTCTAAATGGGATGGGTAAGAAACAGCCTTCTGGAAGTCATACAACTACCACTCCTTTCTTTGCGTTCCAACATGGGACAAAAATGAGAGGGAGGGAAGCTCAGGAGGGAGGGGATATATGTATGCTTACAGCTGACCACACTATTGTACAGCAGAAACTAACACAGCATTGTAAACCAAACATACTCCAATTAAAAAATAAAGCTCAAAAAAAGTGAGAGGGAAGACATCCACAGTCTTGACACCCTCCCTACCAGTTTGTCTTGTCAATTGTTGTCTTGGTTCTGAGTGGAATGTTCTGGGTTCCCACAGTTTGTTGTGACCAGCGGGACTCCGGACACCTGCCACAATGAAGCGGCCACTGGTACCACAGAGGTCACACTAGCAGGTATACAGCTCTGCGGTTGTTTCAGACAATAAGTTAAGTCCAACTCTTTTGTGACCCCGTGGACTGTAGCCTGCCAGGCTCCTCTGCCTGTGGGATTTTCCAGGCAAAAATACTGGAGCAGGTTGCCATTTCCTTCTCCAGGGGATCCTCCCAACCCAGAAATCGAACTCTCATTTCCTACACTGGCAGGCGGGTTCTTTACCACTGGGCTTCCTGGATAGCTCAGTTGGTAAAGAGTCTGCCTGCAATACAGGAGACCCCGGTTTGATTCCTAAGTCGGGAAGATCCCCTGGAGAAGGGAAAAGCAACCCACTCTAGTATTCTGGCCTAGAGAATTCCATGGACTATGGGGTCACAAAGAGTCGAACATGACTGAGTGACTTTCACTTCACTTTTCTTTACCACTGAGCCACGAGGGAAGCCCAATACAGCCTTGCCATAGGCTTATCCTGGGGTCTCCGTGAAAGGTTGTAAGCATTACACCTGCAGGTATGAGGCCAGGTCCAGGACTCTGAGATTTTTCCCCTTTGAGATGATGGTATGAGCAGGTATCCTTGCATTTCTTATAGCTGAAAGCTAATAGGGACAAAGACTGGGGCTGAATGTTTTCTGTCCTAGATGAAGAAAAGGTTAAAATTTATGATAGATTTTATTTTAAGTAAGAATATGAAACCTCTTTGTTGGAGGTCAGACTTGAAACAAACTTATTTGAAATGCTGAGTAAGGAAGCATATATTTTAAAATGAAATAGGTTCTACTTTTATTGAGGTTAAAATAGATTTGCTAGGAAAAATGAGGGAAAGAAAACCAAATATGCAGAACAAGATGGGGTGATAATTAATGTTACAAGAAGGATATGATACAGTCAATAAGAGTTAAATCCCAAGTGACTTAGGCCAAAATGACCTTAAAATTTATTTCAGAAGAGTAAAACATAAATATAGATAGTACTGAAGAAAATTTTCAATAAAATTCCAATCTTTAGGAAAGTTTAAAACTATTTCATATGGAGGTAAAGAGGGAAAGAGTAAGTAATCTCAACAAACAGAAAAAGAGAAGGTTGGAAATGCAAGGTAATGTTTGGAAAAATCTCTACATCAGAAGTACCATCATGTCTAGAATCTGAATGCTTTTTGAAGAAGGCAAATTTGTTGGTTATCCTTGGAGATGACACGGATGATGGTCACTAGGAGCTGGATAAAATTAAAGGGTCTGAATTTGGGGACCACTTGGATGGGAAGCTTTGAACACATGTATGCCATCAAGTAAATGCTTCCTTACAAATCTTTAAAAAAAATTAATCAAGTATGTAGTAAATTAGCCAGAGAAGATAAAAGAGCTTCCATATTATACTAAAACTCTTCAAAGTAATTGTGCATCTTTAGAATCAGAAAATATAAAGATTAAAAGTGAGGTTCAAAAGCTTGACAAGAAACTAATGACTGAACTATATCAAGAAAAGGAAACAAACCTCACAGGAAATTAACTTTAGAGGGAAGAAAGAGTTTAGAAAGAGAGAAGAAATATTCCATAGCAGATAGAAATGTCAACCATGCCCTCATGAAGAGCTAGCTGCTGCTGCTACTGCTAAGTTGCTTCAGTCGTGTCTGACTCTGTGCGATCCCATATATGGCAGCCCACCAGGCTCTCCCGTCTCTGGGATTCTCCAGGCAAAAACACTGGAGTGGGTTGCCATTTCCTTCTCCAAAGCATGAAAGTGAAAAGTGAAAGTGAAGACGCTCAGTCGTGTCCGGCTCTTAGCGATCCCATGGACTGCAGCCTACCAGGCTCCTCCATCCATGGGATTTTCCAGGCAAGAGTACTGGAGTGGGGTGCCATTGCCTTCTCCGGAAGAGCTAGCTACTTATAGAAAATAATGATTTCCATTTCACTGTACTCTAAAGTAGTAAAAGTATTATATTATGGTTTAATTAACCAAACCACTATAATATTAAGAAAAACAGGAATTTTTCATGGACAATGCAGCAACTAGACACCTTTGAAAATGTAAAGGCTATTTGTGTTTACCAAGTCCTTTTCTTCCCTCATAGTTTAAGAATACAGTTGAAGTGTGCTTAAGAAACACACTTTGTTGTTGTTGTTTTAAGGAATCTGCTCCTTTTTTCCAGACTTTCACCTGCTCTCATTTTGCACGCTAATAGTAATGGCATATGGAGGTGCCAACACATAGCTCTGTGTAAGCAAAAAAATCGACAGCTTCTTTATTTAGATAAAGGTGATCTCTTCCAAGAGTTCCTTAGGTGAGACCTGACAGTAGGGGTTTTAGATATTTGGATAGATTGGGAGCAGAGGGGTGGTGTTTAAAGGATTTTGAGAGGCACTGATGTTCCTAATTTGTTTAGGGATTGGAAGTTTTGTAGGTAGCTCACTAATTTACTTGGCAGACCTTTCCCATATGCAATTTTTGACTACCCCGTATAGCATTTTAAAACACAGAGCTTAAATGAAGAAAGTAAAACAGAAATGTAGAAGATGAACACAATTCCTAGATGTAGAGTTAAGTGTAAATGTGAAATTGAAACAGGGTGGAAGGTGAGGGAACTCATGTGTATTGTATTTAGTGCCTACTCTATCCAAGGACCTTTACACACTTAATTCCAATTAATTTTTAAAAATCCTATAATTTAAGAATGGCAAAACCAATACAGTATTGTAAAGTAGAATAAAGTAAAAAAAAATTAAAAAAAGATTAAAAAAAAAAGAATTACTATGTCCATTTAATGGATTAAGAAACTATCAGATTAAACAATATGGATTACTAAAACTAATAAATAAAGGTACATAACTTTGATCTTCTGTCTGTTTCCAAAGCCTTAAAATTTTTCCATTGTATTGAGAAAATAAAAAAGCTTTCTTTTTAAAAACAGATTCACCACCTACCAGTACCTCTTTGAATTTTGAAGACTTGGTGCTGTTCTATCAAAGGATATAGTCTGGGTGTGGAAGTCAGGTGGCAGGGTGGAGGAATCCCCTGTTCCTTATCACCACTAGTGGGATCAGTGAACTTAAACCTAGGTGAGATACTGCAAAATCAAGAAGAGGGAAAGGGAGACGGATAGAGCTGACACAGCATCTAGTTTATTTCATGAACTCACTGGAGACTATAAAAGGGTGGGGCACTGGAGCGGGCCTGGCTTACTGCAGCCCATGGGGTCGCAGAGAGCTGGACACAACGTAGCCACTGAACAACAGCAACTGGAGCCAGACTCTGGATTCACGTCCCACCTCTGCCAAGTCCTGCATTGAGTTAATCTCTCCACACCTGTTTGTCATCTGCAAAACGATGATAATAATACTGCTCTCATAAAATCACTTTCGTGAGTACTAAATGAGTTACTATATGTAAAACACTTGTAAGAGTTGTTTGTGTGCACGTGTGCTAAGTCACTTCAGTCGTGTCTGACTTTTTGTGACCCTATGGACTGTAGCCCACCAGGCTCCTCTGTCCATGGGGTTCTCCAGGCAAGAATACTGGAATGGGTAGCCATTCTCTCCTCTAGGAGATCCCAGGTTGGGAAGATTCCCTGGAGAAGGAAATGGCAACCCACTCCAATATTCTTGCCTGGAGAATCCCATGGACAGAGGAGCCTGGCAGGCTACAGTCCAGGAATGGTGCATGGCAACCCACTCCAATATTCTTGCCTGGAGAATCCCCTGAACAGAGGAGCCTGACGGGCTACAGTCCATAGGGTCTCAGAGAGTTGGAAACAACTGATGAAACAGCACACACATGGACAGTAGCTACCTATTTTTATAATACAAAGAAAATGAGTTCTGGGTCCTCAAAATTAATAGGAGGAAATCTGATATTAAACTTAACAATTGTTTCATGACATCTCTCACTCCCTGATTCATCTGTGGGGCATGTACGTGTGGGGCCCAGCATTACCTAGCAATGTTGGGAATGGAGCAGGATGTGTAAAGCTCCGACTGTGTTATAAAACCCACAAAGGCAGACCAGCACCGAGCAGGACTCCATGGAGAGTCAGAGGCGGGGCATGGCGTGATCCATTTATTAACTCAAAGTAACAACGGGAGATGAGACTCTCGATCACATCAAAGCAGCTACCTAAAAAGAGCACTTCAAACTACCTGGGAAATGTGGGGCCGTTCAAGCTCCTTTATCTGACCCGGGAGCAGGCTATTTATAAACTGAATCAAGTTTTTTACTGGATGACGGCACCTGGGTGGGAGGGCTGGCAAAATGGTGGAGGGTCCTTTGTGGTTGTGGCTTTCAACGCTGGCAATGCTTTAGGAACACCAGTGGGATTTAAAATAAAACACTGATGGCTGGGCCTCTTCCTCAGAGATCCAGATACAACAGATCTTAGTGAAGTAAAGTGAAAGTCACTCAGCTGTGTCCCAGTCTTTGCAACCCCATGGATTATACAGTCCGTGGGATTCTCTACGCCAGAATACTGGAGTGGGTAGCCTTTCCCTTCTCCAGGGGATCTTCCCAACCCAGGGATCAAACCCAGGTCTTCCACATTGCAGGCAGCTTCTTCACCAACTGAGCCATAAGGGAAGCCCAAGAATACTAGTGGGTAGCCTATTCCTTCTCCAGCAATTTTTCCCGACTCAGGAATTGAATTGGGGTCTCCTGCATTGCAGGCGGATTCTTTACCAACTGAGCTATCAGGGAAGTCCACAACAGATCTTAAGTGCGACATAAACTGGGGTGCTTCTACTGTGCACTCAGGGTTGAGAACCACTGGAGCGCTGGAGAGAAGATAAACTTTGTAACCATACAACCATAAACAGCATAAATTTTGCTGTTTTGTTCACTAGATGTAGGGTATTGAAGATTTTAATTAAACTATATAAATCTCAATTTACTCATTTATAAAAAGAACATAACACAGGATAACTTGCAAGGCTATGATGAAGACCAGGGGCAATGCATGTGAAGCAATTAGCAGGGTACATGGTACATGGTAAATACTCAGCGTGCTTACAAAACATCCCAGAGCTTTCTTTNGGAATGGTGCATGGCAACCCACTCCAATATTCTTGCCTGGAGAATCCCCTGAACAGAGGAGCCTGACGGGCTACAGTCCATAGGGTCTCAGAGAGTTGGAAACAACTGATGAAACAGCACACACATGGACAGTAGCTACCTATTTTTATAATACAAAGAAAATGAGTTCTGGGTCCTCAAAATTAATAGGAGGAAATCTGATATTAAACTTAACAATTGTTTCATGACATCTCTCACTCCCTGATTCATCTGTGGGGCATGTACGTGTGGGGCCCAGCATTACCTAGCAATGTTGGGAATGGAGCAGGATGTGTAAAGCTCCGACTGTGTTATAAAACCCACAAAGGCAGACCAGCACCGAGCAGGACTCCATGGAGAGTCAGAGGCGGGGCATGGCGTGATCCATTTATTAACTCAAAGTAACAACGGGAGATGAGACTCTCGATCACATCAAAGCAGCTACCTAAAAAGAGCACTTCAAACTACCTGGGAAATGTGGGGCCGTTCAAGCTCCTTTATCTGACCCGGGAGCAGGCTATTTAT
This sequence comes from Neotragus pygmaeus, assembly GCA_006410875.1. Taxonomy (NCBI): domain Eukaryota; kingdom Metazoa; phylum Chordata; class Mammalia; order Artiodactyla; family Bovidae; genus Neotragus; species Neotragus pygmaeus. Next base: position 1,053,533 of record SJYV01020686.1, read on the forward strand.
AAACTGAATCAAGTTTTTTACTGGATGACGGCACCTGGGTGGGAGGGCTGGCAAAATGGTGGAGGGTCCTTTGTGGTTGTGGCTTTCAACGCTGGCAATGCTTTAGGAACACCAGTGGGATTTAAAATAAAACACTGATGGCTGGGCCTCTTCCTCAGAGATCCAGATACAACAGATCTTAGTGAAGTAAAGTGAAAGTCACTCAGCTGTGTCCCAGTCTTTGAAACCCCATGGATTATACAGTCCGTGGGATTCTCTACGCCAGAATACTGGAGTGGGTAGCCTTTCCCTTCTCCAGGGGATCTTCCCAACCCAGGGATCAAACCCAGGTCTTCCACATTGCAGGCAGCTTCTTCACCAACTGAGCCATAAGGGAAGCCCAAGAATACTAGTGGGTAGCCTATTCCTTCTCCAGCAATTTTTCCCGACTCAGGAATTGAATTGGGGTCTCCTGCATTGCAGGCGGATTCTTTACCAACTGAGCTATCAGGGAAGTCCACAACAGATCTTAAGTGCGACATAAACTGGGGTGCTTCTACTGTGCACTCAGGGTTGAGAACCACTGGAGCGCTGGAGAGAAGATAAACTTTGTAACCATACAACCATAAACAGCATAAATTTTGCTGTTTTGTTCACTTGATGTAGGGTATTGAAGAATTTAATTAAACTATATAAATCTCAATTTACTCATTTATAAAAAGAACATAACACAGGATAACTTGCAAGGCTATGATGAAGACCAGGGGCAATGCATGTGAAGCAATTAGCAGGGTACATGGTACATGGTAAATACTCAGTGTGCTTACAAAACATCCCAGAGCTTTCTTTTCAGCATTTTTCTGTCCTCTGTAGGTGTCCTTCCCTTTTCCTCTCGCGCTCACTCAAAGCCTCCTTCCTGGTCTTCCCATTAGGCCTTGCCTTCCATAAAGATACTCAGTGTTTTCAACCTTCCTTAACATCCTTTCCTATTTAACTGTACCCACGACAGGGATTCCCAACTGCTGGGACCACCCACAGGACTTTAAAAACTGCTGATGTCTGATTCTTAACACTAGCATTTTTTGACTCGTAATCTTAGTTGCTATTGATAGTATCATCTCTCCACCCATAGAGCAATGAAAACCTCTATATTTTTAAAAAGTTATTGGAATAAAATAAAGTTAATCAGGAATAGGAAAGACACACAGCAAGCACTCATAAGTCATTTATCCTGTTTTTTTAGGGAGGATTTCTGAGGAAAAGATGATAAAACTAATTCACGAGGAGTGTGGAGTTAGGTAGCTAAGGGAATACGTGTATGAGAATAATTTTAAGTATCAACGTCAGTGCCCAAGATGCCTAGATGTAGTAAGTCCCCTACATACGAACAAGTTCCATTCCAAGAGTGCATTTATAAGTCCAATTTGTTCATAAACCTAACACAGATAGCCTAGGTATCCAACTGACACAATCAGCTATTTAGTACTGTGCTGTAATAGGGTTATAATACTTTCACACAAATAATACAGAAAACAAACACAAGAAATAAAGAAAAGATTTTTAATCTACAGATTTAATCCAACGTTTTTAAAGTACAGAACTTTGAAAAGTACAGTAGTACCAGTTATACCACCACTGCTTTTATGCTTGGTTCCAGACTTTCTTGTCTTGGAAAAAAGATATTTTATCACTGTATTCTATACAGTACTATACTATAAAGTACTCAAAAGCACAGCCACTTGTAAAGGATGCACATACATGCATATACAATGTATGCCAGACATGTGAATGTGAATGAACTTACGTGATTAGATAAGTGAACACACACTCAAACTTTTCAAAGTTGACAACTTGAAGGTTTATATATATGGGACTAATTGTATTTGGCCAAACACTGTTTTTGATATTTTTGTGAGGATATTTTTGTGGATGAGATTTACATTAAAATTGGTACCTTTTGAGTAAAGCAAATTGTCCTCCATAATGTGATGGGCCTCATCCAATCAGCTGAAGTGCTTAACAGAACAAAGACTCACCTCCCTGGAACAATAGATGGCTTTTGGGTCTGAACTACAGCATCAGCTCTTCCTGAGTCTCCATTCAACCTACCCTCCAGATTTTGGACTTTTCAGCCTCTATAATTATGTGAGCTAATTCCTTAAGATAAATCTCTTTCTGTAGATGTACACACAAACACAAATACATCCTATATTGATTCTGTTTCTCTGCAGAATCCTGAATAATATGGTATCCATTCAAATCACATGAACCTTTTGCTGCTGTTCTTAAGACTGAAGTCCTACCCTTGACTCCAGTTTCACCAGGCAATAGATGTCATCCAACAGGATTTCTTTCATCTCCCTTTCCATTTGACTCAAGGGTGCTGTGCATGCATGCACAGTTGCTCAGTCATGTCTGACTCTCTGTGAATCCATGGACTGTAGCCCTCTGGGCTCCTCTGTCCATGGGATTTTCCAGGCAAGAATACTGGAGTGGGTTGCCATTCCTTACCCCAGGGGATCTTCCTGACCCAGCAATCAAACCCGTGTTTCCAGCATCTCCTGTACTGGCAGGCAGATTCTTTACTCAAGGGTACCCTCTAATCTTTACTGGATAACTCCCTCTCTTATGTTTTACAGGGAAAGTTCTCTATTTCCTTCCTAAAGCTACTCTTTCACTCCAGATCCTGCTCGATCCGTCTTGGAGTTGAGGTCCCTAATTGCCTCCTTTTTCACAGCTGCAGCTTCTCTGCTTTCCCTTGAGCTGTGCTCGAGCTTTCATGTGCTCACACACTGTTAGACAGATGTGTGTGTATGTGTGTGTGCACATTCATGAACATTACTGCACGTTCTGGTGAGCTAGGACCAATGGCTTCAGATCCTGCCAGATATCCCACTAGAAGGGGGGCACGTTGCATATGGCTTTTCATTGCTGGAATCAATGTTAAAGGTCTAACTTTTGAGCCAGAGTGGATATAGACTTGGAATATATAGACTTTGTCAGGCCATTGAAGAGACTTGATTGACAGTTATGACCTCCTTGAGTATTGACTTATCACGTAACAAATGATATTTTGGAGATAAACTTGAAAAGGGAATAATGATCAATGGAAGCCTTTATGATTATGCATGAGGGAATAAGGTTAAAGAAAGAAGTAGGGAAAATAAACGGACAAAAGAAAAGGCAGAAAGGAAATCCGGACATAAAGAAATAGTAAGTGGGAGATTTGGGGGGAGGGACAGAAGCCCAGAAACAGAAGCACTAAAGCCATCACTTCACCTAAAACCGTGAACGTTCTTGTAAAGGAACAGCACTTAAGATAAAATTTCAGTGGAATTCTCTGTCTCTCTCAAATTTGTAATGATAGATTACCTGGTTAAATCTTAGCACTGAGCACACACACACACACACACACACACACACACACACAGTATAGAGTGTGGTTTTAGGCTACATGCCATGTTAAATCATTGGCAGTAAAAATGTTTGACTTCTAATAAACTATGAAATCCCATATTTCACTTTTCTCAGCCTTATTTTTAGAAAATTACCCTTCATTTAGTGTGAACAACAAAGACTCAGAGGCATGTTGAATGTGCCTCTTTTTCCAATTTAGTGCTCATATAGGGTATGCCTATTTCTATAAAAACAATAGTTTTTATTTCCCTAATATTTCAGAGCACTTTTTTCCAGAAAGCAATGTTCATGTAAAGAAAACTGCATAATTATAACATGCAGGAAAATATCATATAATTGTATCTTAAAAAAATAAACTTGAAGAATAAAGAATTTGATAATAACATTATAAGTAGGGCAAGAATAAAAGCTTTACAGAGATCAGAATTCTCTCTTGGGTGAAAGGCTTATTAAATTCTAATTAGATACATATATGTAGCTTGTGAATATAAATGCTAGAAGAGTAGAAAACACGCCACTGGATTTTTCTGTGCTGTGTCAAAGAGTCTTAGAATTATGTTTTAACTGTGGATGGAAATTGAAATTGGTGGTAAATACACTGTAGTGTATACAGCAGTCAAAATATATAAAACTTCTATAATGTTATAAACCAGTAAGCAACCTGGATAGTTATAGCAGTCTATAGCATCTATTTAAAAATCACTGTGGATAAAGAAGCTGTGGTGTGTGTGTGTATATATATATATATATATATATATATTCATTACTTCATCACACAGGAAGACTTCTCAGCCATGAAAAAGAATGAAATTTTGCCACTTGTGGCAACGTGGATGAACCTTTAACATATGCTTAGTGAAGTAAGTCAGAGAGAGAACAAGTGCTGTAATATCACTTGTATGTGAAATATTAAAAAAATACTGCAAATGAAGTTAAATAGCAAAACAGAAGCAGACTTATAGATATGGAAATCAAACTAATGGTAACCAGCAGTGGGAGGGAAGGAGGAGGGGCACATTAGGTGTGTAAGATTTAAGAGATACAAACTATTATGTATAAAACAGATAAGAAACAAGGATATCATGTATAGTATTGAGAATTACAGTCTTTATCTTATAATAACTTTTAATGGCATTGTTGTTGTTCAGTCACTGAGTTGTGTCTGACTCCCTGCAACCTCACGAACTGCAGGAGGCCAGGTTTCCCTGTTCACTATCTCCCGGAGCTTGCTCAAACTCATTTCTATTGAGTCAGTGATGCCATCCAACTATCTCGTCCTCTGTCATCCCTTTCTCCTCCTGCCTTCAATTTTTCCCCAAATCAGGATCTTTTCTAATGAGCCAGCTCTTTGCATCAGGTGGCCAAAGTATTGGAGCTTCAGCACCAGTACTTCTAATGAATATTCAGGATTGATTTCCTTTAGGATTGACTGGTTTGATCTCTTTAAGTCCAAAGGACTCTCAAGAGGCTTCTCCAACACACTAAGTGGCATCTGCATGTGTGTGTGCTAAATCGCTTCAGCCGTGTCTGACTCTTTGCTACCACATGGACTGTAGCCCACCAGGCTCCTCTGTCCGTGGGATTCTCCAGGCAAGAATACTGGAGAGGGTTGCCATGCCCTTCTCCATAATGGAGTATACATTGGAAAAATATTGAAACACTATGCTCTATACTTAAAACTAATATAATATTGTAAATCAACTATACTTCAAATTATTTTTTAACTGCTGGATTAAATAGACTTGACTAGTTTAATAAATCATGTCTTAATTGAACTTCTTATCAAAACGGTAGGTAGAATGATAAAAGATCTGTACCATTGTGTGATTTAACCCTAAGACAAAGGCTATATCTGTCTATGGACTTGTAGGTGCATGTCCCAAGTTTGAGTTTTAACTATATTAGTTATTATAAAATGACATAACAAAAGAGAAAAATCAGGCTTTGTACATGTGCCAACTTAACAATTTCATTTGACCTATATATTTTCTGATCCTGGTTTATAAAGTCTAACAAAATCTCTAATAAACAAAATTTTAAACAATTTATTTTTAAGGAGCACATCCCTTAAAGATGTGTTAAAGAGCATATCCAAATTCTTAAATTTTCAATCTAAAGAAATATGTAACAGTAAAAGATTTCATTTTAAGTAAGTTCTTTGATTTGGCCTGATTTTAAAGTTTTGCTTGTTAAGGTGTGTGTGTGTGTGTGCGTGTATGTGTCTATTTGTGGGTGGGTGTGTGCGTGCATGCGCTCAGTCTTGTCGCTTGTTAAGGTAAGTAATGGCAAATCAATTTTTAGTTTTTGAAACGAACACACTTGTGATAATCTCAGTTCATAAAGCAGAGAAAATGATTCAAAACTAGCCAGTGATTGTTACCATTTAAAGTAACAACATCCCAAATGTCCAAATGTACTCTCCTTAATTAAAAAAAAAATTAGTTGACACAAATGAACTATGAACATAATTACTATTGTTACTACTGCAAGAATGTTGCGGGGCAATATAAATTACAAAAGGAAATTGGTGAGAAGTTGCTGTATAACACAGGGAGCCCAATGGTGCTCTGATCACCCAGAGGGGAGGGAGGGGAGGAAGGGCAGGAGAGTGGGAGGGTTACCAAGTGGGAGGGTTATCTGTATGACTGTGGCAGATTCCCCTTGTCTTACAGCAGAAACCAACACAACACTGCAAAAATCAAAAAAAGAAAAGAAACGGCAACGTTCAACTGTTCCTTGATATGGAATTTAAAAGGCCAAATCTGAGGTGTACTGACCACAGGCGATGGAAAAATTTGTTCAGTGTCCTCCATAACAGACAGACCAGATTATAGTCACCAGGATATTTCAGTTCAAACCTAAACCAACCAACCAAACAAACAAAAACAAACTCCTTTAACAGTAACTGGCATTCTAAATGAAAGAAACTGATGATGGCATCAAAGTATAACATGGTGACGAATCTCTAGTGTATGAAATTGAAGCATCCTTTTCTTCTTAATATATTTCACACTGTTCAACAGGAAGGTCTCTGACTCCATGTTACTTATGCCTGACTGATGTTTAATAGTAGATTCAGTGGGATGCCCGAAGAACATTCTTTTCCATGGAGGATCAGAGTCAGAATCGCAGTTTGGGAACTGCATTCTCCCACCGTGAATGTGATTAGATGCCCACTGACAGCAGAGAAGTTACGAGTGGATGGCAGCATGGTAGCTCTAACAATACAGAACTTGCCCAGCCTCTCTCTGGGATCAAAGGAAAGAGGTCATGGACTTGAATCTTCACGTTTCTTTGAAACATGGACACTGGGGGGTATGGAGGGAAGTCTATATATTGGTTTAGTTTTGTTGTTTGAAAAAAAAAACAAACTTCTTAATGTTTGTCAAACTTTCTACTTTTTTAATCCACTGAAACGTAATTGCTGAAATTGCTTACAGAAACAAAATCCCCAAGCCTATGCTTTATACTACTGAATCAGCTCCACCTAACTACCTGATGCAAAGAGCCGACTCATTGGAAAAGACCCTGATACTGGGAAAGATTGAGGGCAGGAGGAGAAGGGGACAACAGAGGATGAGATGGTTGGATGCCATCACTGACTCAGTGGACACGAAAATGAAAGTGAAAGTGAAAGTCACTCAGCCGTGTCCACCTCTTTGCGACCTCATGTACTATGCAGTCCATGGAATTCTCCAGGCCAGAATACTGGAATGGGTAGTCTTTCCCTTCTCCAGGGGGTCTTCCCAGCCCAGGGGTCAAACCCAGGTCTCCCACATTGCAAGCAGATTCTTTACCAGCTGAGCCACAAGGGAAGCCCAAGAATACTAGAGTGGGTAGTCTATCCCTTCTCCAGCAGATCCTCCTGACCCAGGAATCGAACCGGGGTCTCCTGCACTGCAGGCGGATTCTTTACCAACCGAGCTATCAGGGAGTCCCAATGGACAAGAGTATGAGCCAACTCGAGGAGACAGTGAAGACCAGGGGGGCCTGGCGTGCTGCAGTCCATGTGGTTGCAAAGAGTGGGACACAACTGAGCGGCTGAAGAACAAAACCACCACCTGACACCTTCTTTTCCTTCTTGAAGACTTTTTTCGTTTCTTATGCCACCCTCCCTCCTGCTTTCCCTCTTGTTTTTACAGCAATTCCTTCCTCAGAGATGGACTGTCGCTTGGTCCTTGTTTTACTCTTTTCTGTTCTTACACACCTTCCCTTGGCAATCTAATCCAGGCTTCTGTCCAACCGAGATCTTTCTCCTGACTTGTATGTCCACCTGCCTGCTGAACATTTTTATAGGTGTACTTCATGTGGGATTATTATACCATGTTCATGGAGTATTTTCTATGTGCCAGGAATTGTCCTATGAGTGGAAAAGACTTGAGCATTTCACACTGTCCATGCCTAAAAGAGAACACACACGTGTCTCTCTTCTTTCCTCAAACCAACCCTTCAGTGAAGATGTCACCCCTTCTGTTTAGCTGCAGTGGGTCAAAAAGTGACCCCCAAAAGATACGGTCATCCAGAAAGCATGAATGTAATGTTATTTGAAAGAGTCTTTGTAGTTAATGACACTGAAATGGAGATCATCCTGGATAAGGAAGTGAAAGTGTTAGTCGCTCAGTCCTGTCTGACTCTTCGCCACCCCATGGACTATAGCCTGCCAGGCTCCTCTGTCCATGGGATTTTCCAGGCAAGAATACTGGAGTGGGTTGCCATTTCCTTTTCTAGGGATCTTCCCGCCCCAGGGATAGAGCCCACATCTCCTGCATTGGCAGGCGGACTTTTACCACTGAGCCACCAGGGAAGGCTTTATTATTAAAGGCTTTATTAATAAAGGATCTTTATTATTTTGACCCTTATCATTTATTCTAAGTCCCAGGCTATATAAATTCTCTCAGTTCCCCTAGGGGAAGGGAGCACAATTTTTAAGGGACTGTGTTCTCCCCTTGGCTGGCTGAGGATTAAAGCCATCTTTTCTATTTTCTCCAAACGCTTTCTCTGTTATTTTTTTTATCCAGCTTCAATGGGCAGAGAAAGGCAATATTTTGGCAGTAACATAAGGACAAGACAGTCACACAGAGAAGGCTCTAGAAAGATCAAGTCCAACTGGAACAATGTGGCCACAGGTAAAGGAGCCACTGANTTTTTTTATCCAGCTTCAATGGGCAGAGAAAGGCAATATTTTGGCAGTAACATAAGGACAAGACAGTCACACAGAGAAGGCTCTAGAAAGATCAAGTCCAACTGGAACAATGTGGCCACAGGTAAAGGAGCCACTGAAGCTGGAAGAGGCAAGAAAGACCCCTAGATCGTTTTTAGGAAGTATGGCCCTGTTGGGGCCTTAATTTTGGATTTCTAGCCTCCAGAACCATGAGAGAATACATTTCTGCTGTTTTAAGCTACTAACTAGGCTTGTGTGATTTGTTATAGCAGCCCTGAGAAACTAACAGGGTACCCGTTCTGAATTTCTCCCATTCAAAGTGCCCCGATTCTGTATTTAAGCTGGCTCATAATTGTGTGTTTCTTGTCCCTTTTCCCTGATAGATTACTCTTTCTCCAAGGCAGGACTCTGAATTTCTTCTCTATCTCTAATACTAGGCACATAATAGGCATACTTGAAATAATGAAATAAGAGGGTTTTTGCTTTTTGTTTCAATGGTTAGTATAGAAATATCATAAATATACATGTAATAAAGACAAATCTTCCTCAAGTAATCTTGCTTCACATCTTCAGATCTAGCATANTTCTTCTTGTCTCTCTTTGTGTTTTGCAGTATCTATAAATGTGTGTGTGTGTGTGTGTGTGTGTGCTGTCTCTTATACACATCTAGATGTGTATAAGAGACAGACCTAATTATTGAAAATTATGTTTTATTAGATGACTGTACTGAGTGCTATAGCCTGGAAGGCAGCTTCTCAGGTGAATTGTTCCAAAGAGGCAGAGGAGGAGTCAGGATACATAAAAGAAATTCCTTAAAAAAAAAAAAAAAAAAAAAGGTAGTTGAACATCAAAAGTTTACTGCTAGTCACACACACACACACAAACTCAAGTCAATGAATTTAGCACTTTTTATGTACAAGATGCAAAGATTTTGGACTCATTGAAATTATTCCTTTGACATGTACCCTATCTTGGGCCAATACCCTGTTTTTCTCAGCCCTGAATTCCCCTAGGACTCACCAGATTATTGACTGCAATGGCTGATGGCCTGATAGTGGGCAGCACTCACTCACCCAAATGGCAGGCAACTCATTGACAACAAGGATCTTGACTTTCCTGTGCATGAAATAGAAAGCATCATAAGTTATTTAGCAATAAGTAAAACAATTTAAGAATCCATATTTTGAAGAATTGCTTTATTTATGTCTTGGAGAAGGCAAACCAACTGGCTATTGCAGTTATTCAGGCAAATTTTGGTGATGATTCAGAGCATGAAGTAGCAATGCAAATGATGAGAAGTGGCTGAACTTGAGATATTTGGGGAAAAGCTAATAAAATGTTCTGAAAGAATAACTCTCAGATGTGAGGGGGAAAAGAAAATAGAATCCAGACAGTTTCAAGGATTTGACTTGATCATAAGAACTGTTGTCATCATCTGAATTCAGAGTGCTGCCTATGCAACAGTTTTGTGGGAAGGCTAAAGAATGCAGTTCAGGAATGTTTAGAATGTGAAACCTGTTGGAATTATAAGTTACCATGTCATACAGGAAGTTAGATGTAAGATTTCTAATGTCGGAGAGATTTTCATGCTCAAAGCATTATGTTGTATATATTATAGAGATAGATAATATCTGTGGTCAGCTTGTACATCTTTTTAGGAAAAATGATACCTAAATCAATAACTGACAATGATAAAATGAGCATTAAAAAAAAATTAAAGTTGCTCTGAGAATGTTAAATAACCAGCACAACTTTTTAGAAGTCCTTTCAAATTCTAAATATTAAGGCAGATGAAAAATACAATTGCAAGTATCTGGCAGATAGCAACTAATATTTCACTGAAGAATGTGAAGGACCTAAGGGAAGACTAGGATGAAAGGAGTGGAAAACTCTCACTTTTTCAAGAGATACATCCACTTTTGTCTTCTTTATAAATGAAATTGAAAAACAAAATAAAATAATCAGTCAGAGAATATGTGCTTCAAAGATGAGTACAAATTTAAGCAGAGCTATATATCAAGTTTAGAATACATAAAAGAAAATTGAAAAAAAAAAAAAAGAGTGTAAGTCATTCAGTCTGACATGCCTATATTTGGGCTGCTTTAAGTGAAATTATTTTTGCTATGAGAAAATTCAATCTTATGTGGGTTAAATAGATTTTCAAGAATATACTTAACAATTAGAAGTTGAGATTGTATACATATGTTTATATCTGTGTATGTGAAGATAGAAAAAAAGGAAGAGGGAATCAATAAACCATAACAATCCAAACTGATAATTTCAAAATATATTTTTTTCTCTTTAAATGAATTAATTCTAATTCTACAGAGAAATTTTATGTCTGATTCTTTGCTGATTTTTCTCAATAAAAAGAACTTCTTGTGTTGATGCTAGCTGAAAAGACACTAATTCAAATAAAGTAACATAACATACATAGCAACAGTGTATATAAAGGAAAAGTAAATAACTAATCAGAATTTACTACTTGTTTAGATATTTCAGTGCTTTTCTGACATACCCCTGTCCCAATTTCCCAAGCCACTCAGAAATGAGTGGATATATGTATTACTCAATTTTCTATACAGTAGAAACTAACACAACATTATAAATCAACTATAAAGTCTGTTACTCACTTAGTCGTGTCCAACTCTGCGAATCCATGAACTCTAGCCCACCAGGCTCATCTGTCCATGGAATTCTCCAGGCAAGAATACTGGAGTGGGTTGCTAAATCAACTATACTCCTATAAAATTTTAAAATTAAAATAAGATTTGAAGAAACATGTACCAAAGATGATTATAGGTATAGTTGCTAAATTGAGTTCCAACTATTGCAACCCCGTGGACTGTAGTCTACATCTGTCCATGGAATTTCCCAGTCAAGAATACTGGTGGCTTGCTGTTTCCTTCTTTAGGGGATCTTCCCAACTCAGTGATTGAACCCGCGTCTCCTACATTGCAGGAAGGCTCTTTACTAACTGAACCATCAGGGAAGTCCAAAGATGATTATAGATGTCAGAAAATCACATCAAAAGAACACAACATTAATCACTGGGGAAATGCAAATTTCCACTGCAAGAGATTCCTCACATACCTTTTAGAGTGGCTAAAATGGATGGGGAAAAAAATGAGTGAATGAAAGAAAAGATCTCAATACTAAGTGCTGACAAGAATGCAGATTAACCAGACATATGTTGCTTGTGAGATTACAGCAACTTTGGAAACTAGCTTGGTACTCTTATAAAGTTAAGTATAAACTTCTTATATGACCTAACAGACCTGCTTTTAGCATTTTAACTAGAGAATAAAGCTTGTGTGTATGTTTTAGTCACTCAGTCAAGTCCAACTCTTTGTGACCCCATGGATGGATGAAGCATAAGCTGGAATCAAGCTTGCCGGGAGAAATATCAATAACCTCAGATACGTAGATGACACCACCATTATGGCAGAAAGTGAATTGGAACTGAAGAGCATCTTGATGAAAGTGAAGGAGGAAGGTTAAAAAGTTGGCTTAAAACTCAACATTTGAAAAACTAAAATCATGGCATCTGGTCCCATCATTTCATGGCAAATAGATGGGAAAACAATGGAAACAGTGACAAACAATTTTCTTGGGCTGTAAAATCACTGCAGATGGTAAATGCAGCCATGAAATTAAAATATGCTTGCTCCTTGGAAGAAAAGCTATGACCAACCTAGACAGCATATTGAAAAGCAGATACATTACATTGTCAACAAAGGTTCATCCAGTCAGAGCTACGGTTTTTCCAGTAGTCATGTATGCATGTGAGAGTTGGACTATAATGAAAGCTGAGTGCTGAAGAACTGATGCTTTTGAAATGTGGTGTTAAAGAAGAATTTGAGGTTCCCTTGGACTGCAAGGAGATCAAACCAGTCAATACTGAAGGAGATCAGTACTTAACATTCATTGTAAGGACTTATGCTGAAAATGAAACTCCAATACTGGGCCATCTAAACTGAAAAACTCACTCATTGTAAAAGACGCTGATGCTGGGAAAGATTGAAGGCAGGAAGAGAAGGGGATGACAGAGGATGAGATAGTTGGATGGCATCANGAGGAGAGTGAAAAAGTTGGCTTAAAGCTCAACATTCAGAAAACTAAGATCATGGCATCCAGTCACATCGTCATGGCAAATAGATGGGGAAATGATGAAAACAGTGAGAGACTTTATTTTGGAGGGCTTCAAAAATCACTGCAGATGGTGACTGCAGCCATGAAAAAAGACACTTGCTCCTTGGAAGAAAAGCTATGACCAAACTAGACAGTACATTAAAAAGCAGAGATATTACTTTGCCAATGATGGTCCATCTAGTAAAAGCCATGGTTTTTCCAGTAATCATGTATGGATGTGAGTGCTGGACCATAAAGAAAGCTGAGAGCCAAAGAATTGATGCGTTTGAACTGTTGTGTTGGAGAATACTCTTGAGAGACCTTTGGACTGCAAGGAAATCCAACCAATCTATCCTAAAGGAAATCAGTCTTGAATATTCATTGGAAGGACTGATGCTGAATCTGAAACTCCAATACTTTGGCCACCTGATGCAAAGAGTTGACTCATTGGAAAAGACCCTGAGGTTGCGAAGATTGGAGGCAGGAGGAGAAAGGGCCAACAGAGGATGAGATGGTTGGATGGCATCACTGTCTCAATGGATATGAGTTTGAGTAAACTCCAGAAGTTGATGATGGACAGGGAAGCCTGGTGTGCTGCACGGGATCACAAATAGTCATACAGGACTGAGTGACTGAACTGAACTGAAGTGAATGTAGAATGGCTTACGTACCCAAAGGGTATCTATTGTACTGACTCATAAATATAGCAACTTAGCATTGCTATTAAGGATCTAGTTTCTTTAGAAATTGTCTTTAGGATAAAAGCTTTAACTTCATTTGGGGTTCCTTCATGGCTTCACAATCCCTCAAAGATGGATAACCATGGCCAAATGCTTCCTTGATGATATCCAAAGATGGGGTGCAGGGAGAGAAATTTCTGGTAGTTCTCTTGAAGACAAAAGAAGCTACTTTTTAAACATATCATCACTTCGGTTGAGTCATTTGCCTCTTCCCTGAATTGAATTAATTACTGTGGGAGAAGGATGGACTTTGTGAATGACTTAAACCACTCTGAGCCCACCTTTCATGTTGAAGTGAGGTCATGCACCGTACACCTTGAGAATGGGATGTATCTCTTGATGGAATATTGGCAATATTTGGCAAAAAAAAAAAAAAAAAAGGAAACAGTTTGGAGTGAGATAGGCTCCAGGTGGGCTTCCCCAGTGTCTCAGTGGTACAGAATCTGCCTACCAAGTAGGAGACCCAGGTTCGATCTTTGGGCCAGTAAGATCCCCTGAAGGAGGAAATGGAAATCCACTACAGTATTCTTGCCTGGAAAATCCCCATGGACAGAGGAGCCTGGAGGGCTAAAGTCCATAGAGTCACAAAGAATCGGACATGACAGTGACTGAGCGGAGCACAGCATGCAGGAGGTATCTATCAAGCATAGAAGAAATGAATAGGTTTGAGTAAAAATGTTCCCCAAAGATGTACTTCTGTTAAATCCTTTGTCTCCCCTTTACAGTGCTTGCTTCTCTCCTATAGAATGGATATATAGCTTAGCGGTTAAAAGCTGATCTGAAACCCTGGTGTGAGTTCCAAGCCTGGCTCCATTGCTTACTAGCCACTTGACCTTGGGCAAAATATTTCACTGTGCTTTAACTTCTTCAACTTACATTGTATATAATCATAGTAGCTATCCACTATCATTACAATGCAGTTTTCATGAGTTAATTTGTATAAATTATTTAAAGCAATCCTGACTATATAATCATTATTAAATTAAACCTAGGTGCCTTAGGAGCTGGATTTTGACATGTGGTATATGTGTGTGTGTGTGTGTGTGTGTGTGTGTGTGTGTGTGTGTGTGTGTATTTATCTTCCCTGGTAACTTAGCTGGTAAAGAATCTGCCTGCAATGCAGGAGACCCCGTTTCAATTCCTCAATTGGGAAGATCCTCTGGAGAAGGGATAAGCTACTTACTTTAGTATTCTTGGGCTTCCCTGGTGGCTCAGATGATAAAGAATTCAGCTGCAATGCAGGAGACCTGGGTTTGATCCCTAAGTTAGGAAAATCCTCTGGAGAAAGTAACAGCTACCCACTCCAGTATTCTGTCCTGGAGAATCCCATGGACAGAGGAATCTGGCAGGCTATACAGTCCATGAGGTCACAAAGAGCTGGACACAACTGAGAGACTTTCTGCATATATGCACAACTGCATATATAATACAGATTATGGAATATACACTAATCTTCAAAGCATCTTTCAAGCAAAAATCTTGCTTTTTTCCTATCATCATTTTGTTTAAGCTTTTTGTATTTGTTTTAGTATCTTGACCCATCTAAACTATATTATATGGATCTTATTATATTGAGTTCCTGATCACCCATCTTCCATTTCCAGCATTGCTCAAGAATTAAACTCTGTTGACCTTTGTATGACTGCTAGCATAACTGACATCTTGGTCTGTTCAGTTCCTCCTGTCCCTCCACTGACCCTACCTAGTGCTGTGGTATTGGTGGTGGTTTAGTCACTAAGTCATGTCTGACTCTGCAACTGCATGTACGGTATTCTGCCAGGCTCCTCTGTCCATGGGATTCTCCAGGCAAGAATACTGGAGTAGTTAGCCATTTCCTTCTCCACCTACGGCTACTGCGTGGTAAATCTCTGTCATCATGGGCTTTGTAGTTTTGTTTAATGATCGTTAGGTCCAGTTAGTTGGCCTCTATGCTCTGTTAGTCTGCAAACAATGATGAAGACCTTCCCTGACGCATTCCCAGAGCCTGTGAAACAAGTTACCCATCCATAAATCTTGACTTAGGAATGCACTTCCTGTTTCCAAGCACATACCCTAGGTTAACTGTAAAATTGTCCCAGTGGCTCCTCAATGGTGAGGAGTATAGCTGTGAATGCTTCCAAATTGCTGTCCACTGGACCCTGCCCTCTGATAAGTTACCCTATAATAAACTTATTCATTGATTACATGGACCTGCCTGCCTCATCAGTTGGTCTCAAGATTTCTTCTCAGTTGGGTGGACAGTTTTCTTTTCCTCTGTCCTCCAACAAGCCAGTATTCAAGGTCTTTTGGAAAACCTCCATCTTCATATGTTTAAGTTAGACTAGCTGCTGGTACCCAGAGTCACATATTTTCTGGACTATAGGTAATTCTTATATTTTTTTCCTGTTTTTTTGTATGTCTCTTTTTCCATCTTTATCTTTTTCTAGATCTACCTTAAATAATACCTTCTCTGTAAAAGAGCTCCAATTTCTGACAACCAGGTGTACATTAGAAGTTATTTTAACAGATCTTCAGTGACAGAACTTAATTACTAATACTCTCCTTGTGTGTATGTGTGCTAAGTAGCTTCAGTCGTATCTGATTCTTTGCTACCCCATGGACTGTAGTCTGCCAAGCTCCTCTGTCCATGGGATTCTCTAAGCAAGAATAATGGAGTGGGTTGACATTTTCTTCTCCAGGGAATCTTTCCGGCCCAGGGATTGAACCATTATTTCTTATTTCTCCTGTACTGACAGGTGGGTTCTTTACCATTAGTGCCACCTGGGAATCCCACTAATGTTCTCCATTCTCTCTCAAACATCCAGCTACTGCCTGTATAGCATCCAAGCCAAAAGTCTGCAGAGCTACAGTGTGTGTTTACTGAGTTCATTGTCTTTGTGCCCCAAAATACAACAATTCCATTTGTCACTGTAATTATGACATTTAAGTTTCTTTTTAGTTGATTAAATTTACTTGTAAAAATAAAGAACATTATCTCTAAAAAAGCTAAATTGAGTTTTTGAAATATTAAGGTAAATAACTGAAAACACTACTATTGAGTTTGATGTAGAGGATGGAAGGAATTTAAAAAACCTAGAAAACAAAACAAAATCGAGAGGTGTTTTGCACTCATTGTTTCACTGGTATTTTAAAAGTTATTATTGGAAATAACGATAAAAATTCTAGCTAGTGGCTTATGACTACTGTTTATACAAGAAAGACCTTATTAGACAGAAATAAGACAGCTCTTCTCAGGGAAAGTCCTGCACTCTATGTTAAGATGTAGGGAAATTAGTTTTCCTTTCCGTGTGTAAAACTGAATTTAAATATGTAAGGTGAATGTGTATTTTAAATAACTGTTTGCTTTAAAAATATTAGTCAACTCCCTCTGCTAATCATCTCAGATGAATCACCAGAAATTACATTATTACATATATGTTATTTCAGCATACACTATTTCTTAAGTGTTCAGTTCAGCTCAATTTAGTTCAGTCGCTCAGTCGTGTCCGACTCTTTGCGACCCCATGAATTGCAGCATGCCAGACCTCCCTGTCCATCACCAACTCCCAGAGTTTACTTCATATTTTGTGAAATAAAAGTTGTTGAATGGATTAATTGAATCAATTTGGGACAAGTTAACTAAGTTGACAAAAGTTTGTAACATCTAGAGTTTCAAAATGTGAAAATCCTTTTGTACTGTGCATAGATAAAGAACATATTACTTTACTTAGCAAAACTTCATGCAAAAAATATGATTTAACAGTTCCTGTGTTTCTTATATTGAATAATAATAATAGACATTGATTGAGTTCTTAAGATCCAAGCACTAGTCTAAATGCTTTACAAGTAGTAACTCAATTAACAATAAAACTCTATGAATTTAATTTTACTATTTTATTATTATCCTCACAAAAAGGTTGATTTGCCAAGGTATTAATATCAGAGTAAGTGCAAAATCAGGATTCAAATCCACACATTGAGGCTCCAGAGACCCTGCTCCCAATTTCCACTGAGTGTTTATTTGACCATTCAATGGGCAATCACAGAGGATATGTTTCTTGTCAATTACTGTGATGGGTTTGGGGACAAAAGAATGAATAAAACATAATTTCTCTTTTCAAATAATTTGTTGTCTAATGAAGGGAGACAAAAAAAAAGTGATGCAAATTTTATTTCAGATATATTCACAAAAAGTGTAAAGCAAGGAATGCTAATCTATTGGGGAGTGTGGCATCTAAGTGGGGTTTCACATAAACTATTACAATTTTATTACATTCTTAGCTTCAAAGAAATGTTAGGAAATTCGTCCATGATCATTGATTAAGATGAATAAAAATTCAGTGGAGAATATAGTTATAAATCTATATATGCATTTTCATTTCTTAATGTGGTAATAATGAACTCCTCTAATATATGGCTTTTATGGATATGTAAAAATATTGATAGCTGCTTTATCATATGGACTAGTGCCACTAAAGAAAACACACTTCTGTGATGTGTAGTAAACAGATACTAATTTCCGTTATGCTGATTTATGCTGAATCAATTATAAATTTTGATCAGGGATTAAAAGGATCCATCTTCCTCTCTTAAAAGCATGCCAAAGCTGATACAAATTGCCTGAATTGGAGGGAAAAAGACTAACTTTAAAATTTGTTTACATTTCTAGTACTTTATTTCACTATAAAAGATGAATTTTATGGGGACTGCTATCAGGAAAGCAAAATAGCAAAACATATGTGTTTTAAGTATTGCCAAAGGAAGTTAAAAAAAAAAAGCATGTGCTGTCATTAAGCTTAAAACTTTATTTAAAAACTATAGAGCTTATACTGCTGCTAGTGATTAATAATTATACAGGAAATAAAATACTAATCATAGGTTTCATCAGTTCAGTCACTCATGTCTGACTCTTTGCAACACCATGAATTGCAGCACACTAGGCCTCCCTGTCCAATACCAACTCCCGGAGTTCACTCAAACTCATATCCATCGAGTGATGCCATCCAGACATTGTATCGTCTGTCGTCCCCTTCTCTTCCTGCCCCCAATCCCTCCCAGCATCAGTCTTTTCCAATGAGTCAACTCTTTACATGTGGTGGCCAAAGTACTGGAGTTTCAGCTTTAGCATCATTTCTTCCAAAGAACACCCAGGACTGATCTCCTTTAGAATGGACTGGTTGGATCTCCTTGCAGTCCAAGGGACTCTCGAGAGTCTTCTCCAACACTACAGAAGATAGTAAGAGTTTGAAGTGAAACAGCATGTGGTCCTTAGTTGTAGGCAGGCAAACATGACATCATTCCCATAAAGACATCTTATAATACAATGTAGCCACTAAGTTCTAGCAAATCAGAAAAATGACCTGTTTTTATCTCACCTGTTAAATGTTCACATTGGTTGAATTAATATTTTCAAACAATTTTGTGTTGAGCACTTTTTAAAACTTTTTATTTTATACTGGAGTATAATTGATTAACAATGTTTTGTTAGCTTCAGGTGTACAACACAGTGATTCCGTTATACATGTGTGTGTATCTATTCTTTTAAAAATTCTTTTCCAATTAGGTTATTACAGAATATTGAGCACAGTTTCCTGTGATATATAGTAGGTCCCTGTTGGTTATCCATTTTAAATATAGCAGTGTGTATATGTCAATCCCAAACTTAGTAACTATTCATCACCCCATCTTCCTCCCCAATAATCATAAATTTGTGCTCTAAATCTGTGAGTTTTTTTCTCTTTTGTAAATAAGTTCAGCTGGCACACGCACCTCAATGTTCACTGTAGTGTTGTTTACAACAGCCAAGACAGGAATGCAATCTAAATGTCCATCAGCAGAAGACTGGATAAAGAAGATGTGGTACATATATACAATGGAATATTATGCAGGTGTTAAAAAGGGTGAAATAATGCCATTTGCAGCTACATGGATGGACCTAGAGACTATCACAGTGAGTGAAGTCAAACAGAGAAAGAGAAATATTGTATGGTGCTAGGCATTTTTTGCCCATAGTAGCCAACTGAGTTAATCAACTATCTTCAATTTCATATCATGAATTGATATAGGCAAAATTCTAAAGGAATTTCACACTGCATTAATACAGTAGCCCCTATTTGCTTAGGAGAGTACAGTTCAAGTGCAGTTCAGTTCAGTTCAGTTGCTCAGTTGGGTCTGACTCTTCGTGACCCCATGAACTACAGCACACCAGACCTCCCTGTCCATCATCAAATCCTGGAGCGCACCCAAACTCATGTCCATTGCATTGGTGATGCCATCCTACCATTCCATCCTCTGTCATCCCCTTCTCCTCCTGCCTTCCATCTTTTCCAGCATCAGGGTCTTTTCAAATGAGTCAACTCTTCGCATCAGGTAGCCAAAGTATTGGAGTTTCAGCTTCAACATCAGTCCTTCCAATGAACACCCAAGACTGATCTCCTTTGGGATGGACTCAGTGGGACTCTCAAGAGTCTTCTACAACACCACAGTTCAAAAGCATCAACTCTTCAGTGCTCAGCTTTCTTTATAGTCCAACTCTCACATCCATACATGACTATTGGTAAAACCATAGCCTTGACTAGACGGACCTTTGTTGACAAATAATGTCTCGGTTTTTTAATATACTGTCTAGGTTGGTGTCTTAATTTCATGGCTGCAGTCACCATCTGCAGTGATTTTGGAGCTCCCCCAAAATAAAGTCAGCCACTGTTCCCACTGTTTACTCATCTATTTACCATGAAGTGATGGGACCAGATGCCATGATCTTAGTTGTTTGAATATTGAGCTTTAAGTCAATTTTTTCAGTCTCTTTTTTAGTTCTTGTTCACTTTCTGCCATAAGTGTGTTGTCATCTGCATTATCTGAGGTTATTGATATTTCTCCCAGTAATCTTGATTCCAGCTTGTGCTTCATCCAGCCCAGTGTTTCTCTTGATGTACTCTGTATATAAGTTAAATAAACACGGTTGACAATATACAGCCTTTATGTACTCTTTTTCCTATTTGGAACCAGTCTGTTGTTCCATGTCTGGTTTAACTGTTGCTTCCTGACCTGCATACAGATTTCTCAAGTGGCAGTTCAGGTGGTCTGATATTCTCATTTCTTTTGGAATTTTCCACAGTTTATTGTGATCCACACAGTCAAAGGCTTTGGAATAGTCAATAAAGCAGAAATAGATGTTTTTCTGGAACTCTCTTGCTGTTTCAATGATCCAGTAGATATTGTCAATTTGATCTCTGGTTCCTCTGCCTTTTCTAAAACCAGCTTGAACATCTGGAAGTCACGGTTCACATATTGCTGAGGCCTGCCTTGGAGAATTTTGAGCATTACTTTACTAGTGTGTGAGACTGAGTGTATCTCCTGGTATCNGACTGTAGCCCACCAGGCTCCTCTGTCCGTGGGATTCTCCAGGCAAGAATACTGGAGAGGGTTGCCATGCCCTTCTCCATAATGGAGTATACATTGGAAAAATATTGAAACACTATGCTCTATACTTAAAACTAATATAATATTGTAAATCAACTATACTTCAAATTATTTTTTAACTGCTGGATTAAATAGACTTGACTAGTTTAATAAATCATGTCTTAATTGAACTTCTTATCAAAACGGTAGGTAGAATGATAAAAGATCTGTACCATTGTGTGATTTAACCCTAAGACAAAGGCTATATCTGTCTATGGACTTGTAGGTGCATGTCCCAAGTTTGAGTTTTAACTATATTAGTTATTATAAAATGACATAACAAAAGAGAAAAATCAGGCTTTGTACATGTGCCAACTTAACAATTTCATTTGACCTATATATTTTCTGATCCTGGTTTATAAAGTCTAACAAAATCTCTAATAAACAAAATTTTAAACAATTTATTTTTAAGGAGCACATCCCTTAAAGATGTGTTAAAGAGCATATCCAAATTCTTAAATTTTCAATCTAAAGAAATATGTAACAGTAAAAGATTTCATTTTAAGTAAGTTCTTTGATTTGGCCTGATTTTAAAGTTTTGCTTGTTAAGGTGTGTGTGTGTGTGTGCATGTATGTGTCTATTTGTGGGTGGGTGTGTGCGTGCATGCGCTCAGTCTTGTCGCTTGTTAAGGTAAGTAATGGCAAATCAATTTTTAGTTTTTGAAACGAACACACTTGTGATAATCTCAGTTCATAAAGCAGAGAAAATGATTCAAAACTAGCCAGTGATTGTTACCATTTAAAGTAACAACATCCCAAATGTCCAAATGTACTCTCCTTAATTAAAAAAAAAATTAGTTGACACAAATGAACTATGAACATAATTACTATTGTTACTACTGCAAGAATGTTGCGGGGCAATATAAATTACAAAAGGAAATTGGTGAGAAGTTGCTGTATAACACAGGGAGCCCAATGGTGCTCTGATCACCCAGAGGGGAGGGAGGGGAGGAAGGGCAGGAGAGCGGGAGGGTTACCAAGTGGGAGGGTTATCTGTATGACTGTGGCAGATTCCCCTTGTCTTACAGCAGAAACCAACACAACACTGCAAAAATCAAAAAAAGAAAAGAAACGGCAACATTCAACTGTTCCTTGATATGGAATTTAAAAGGCCAAATCTGAGGTGTACTGACCACAGGCGATGGAAAAATTTGTTCAGTGTCCTCCATAACAGACAGACCAGATTATAGTCACCAGGATATTTCAGTTCAAACCTAAACCAACCAACCAAACAAACAAAAACAAACTCCTTTAACAGTAACTGGCATTCTAAATGAAAGAAACTGATGATGGCATCAAAGTATAACATGGTGACGAATCTCTAGTGTATGAAATTGAAGCATCCTTTTCTTCTTAATATATTTCACACTGTTCAACAGGAAGGTCTCTGACTCCATGTTACTTATGCCTGACTGATGTTTAATAGTAGATTCAGTGGGATGCCCGAAGAACATTCTTTTCCATGGAGGATCAGAGTCAGAATCGCAGTTTGGGAACTGCATTCTCCCACCGTGAATGTGATTAGATGCCCACTGACAGCAGAGAAGTTATGAGTGGATGGCAGCATGGTAGCTCTAACAATACAGAACTTGCCCAGCCTCTCTCTGGGATCAAAGGAAAGAGGTCATGGACTTGAATCTTCACGTTTCTTTGAAACATGGACACTGGGGGGTATGGAGGGAAGTCTATATATTGGTTTAGTTTTGTTGTTTGAAAAAAAAAACAAACTTCTTAATGTTTGTCAAACTTTCTACTTTTTTAATCCACTGAAACGTAATTGCTGAAATTGCTTACAGAAACAAAATCCCCAAGCCTATGCTTTATACTACTGAATCAGCTCCACCTAACTACCTGATGCAAAGAGCCGACTCATTGGAAAAGACCCTGATACTGGGAAAGATTGAGGGCAGGAGGAGAAGGGGACAACAGAGGATGAGATGGTTGGATGCCATCACTGACTCAGTGGACACGAAAATGAAAGTGAAAGTGAAAGTCACTCAGCCGTGTCCACCTCTTTGCGACCTCATGTACTATGCAGTCCATGGAATTCTCCAGGCCAGAATACTGGAATGGGTAGTCTTTCCCTTCTCCAGGGGGTCTTCCCAGCCCAGGGGTCAAACCCAGGTCTCCCACATTGCAAGCAGATTCTTTACCAGCTGAGCCACAAGGGAAGCCCAAGAATACTAGAGTGGGTAGTCTATCCCTTCTCCAGCAGATCCTCCTGACCCAGGAATCGAACCGGGGTCTCCTGCACTGCAGGCGGATTCTTTACCAACCGAGCTATCAGGGAGTCCCAATGGACAAGAGTATGAGCCAACTCGAGGAGACAGTGAAGACCAGGGGGGCCTGGCGTGCTGCAGTCCATGTGGTTGCAAAGAGTGGGACACAACTGAGCGGCTGAAGAACAAAACCACCATCTGACACCTTCTTTTCCTTCTTGAAGACTTTTTTCGTTTCTTATGCCACCCTCCCTCCTGCTTTCCCTCTTGTTTTTACAGCAATTCCTTCCTCAGAGATGGACTGTCGCTTTGTCCTTGTTTTACTCTTTTCTGTTCTTACACACCTTCCCTTGGCAATCTAATCCAGGCTTCTGTCCAACCGAGATCTTTCTCCTGACTTGTATGTCCACCTGCCTGCTGAACATTTTTATAGGTGTACTTCATGTGGGATTATTATACCATGTTCATGGAGTATTTTCTATGTGCCAGGAATTGTCCTATGAGTGGAAAAGACTTGAGCATTTCACACTGTCCATGCCTAAAAGAGAACACACACGTGTCTCTCTTCTTTCCTCAAACCAACCCTTCAGTGAAGATGTCACCCCTTCTGTTTAGCTGCAGTGGGTCAAAAAGTGACCCCCAAAAGATACGGTCATCCAGAAAGCATGAATGTAATGTTATTTGAAAGAGTCTTTGTAGTTAATGACACTGAAATGGAGATCATCCTGGATAAGGAAGTGAAAGTGTTAGTCGCTCAGTCCTGTCTGACTCTTCGCCACCCCATGGACTATAGCCTGCCAGGCTCCTCTGTCCATGGGATTTTCCAGGCAAGAATACTGGAGTGGGTTGCCATTTCCTTTTCTAGGGATCTTCCCGCCCCAGGGATAGAGCCCACATCTCCTGCATTGGCAGGCGGACTTTTACCACTGAGCCACCAGCAAAGGCTTTATTATTAAAGGCTTTATTAATAAAGGATCTTTATTATTTTGACCCTTATCATTTATTCTAAGTCCCAGGCTATATAAATTCTCTCAGTTCCCCTAGGGGAAGGGAGCACAATTTTTAAGGGACTGTGTTCTCCCCTTGGCTGGCTGAGGATTAAAGCCATCTTTTCTATTTTCTCCAAACGCTTTCTCTGTTATTTTTTTTATCCAGCTTCAATGGGCAGAGAAAGGCAATATTTTGGCAGTAACATAAGGACAAGACAGTCACACAGAGAAGGCTCTAGAAAGATCAAGTCCAACTGGAACAATGTGGCCACAGGTAAAGGAGCCACTGAAGCTGGAAGAGGCAAGAAAGACCCCTAGATCGTTTTTAGGAAGTATGGCCCTGTTGGGGCCTTAATTTTGGATTTCTAGCCTCCAGAACCATGAGAGAATACATTTCTGCTGTTTTAAGCTACTAACTAGGCTTGTGTGATTTGTTATAGCAGCCCTGAGAAACTAACAGGGTACCCGTTCTGAATTTCTCCCATTCAAAGTGCCCCGATTCTGTATTTAAGCTGGCTCATAATTGTGTGTTTCTTGTCCCTTTTCCCTGATAGATTACTCTTTCTCCAAGGCAGGACTCTGAATTTCTTCTCTATCTCTAATACTAGGCACATAATAGGCATACTTGAAATAATGAAATAAGAGGGTTTTTGCTTTTTGTTTCAATGGTTAGTATAGAAATATCATAAATATACATGTAATAAAGACAAATCTTCCTCAAGTAATCTTGCTTCACATCTTCAGATCTAGCATAACACTTCTTACGCCGTGCTGCTGCTGCTAAGTCGCTTCAGTTGTGTCCGACTCTGTGCGACCCCATAGACGGCAGCCCACCAGGCTCCACTGTCCCTGGGATTCTCCAGGCAAGAACACTGGAGTGGGCTGCCATTTCCTTCTCCAATGCATGAAAGTGAAAAGTGAAAGTCAAGTCACTCAGTTGTGTCCGACTCTTCGAGACTCCATGGACTGCAGCCTACCAGACTCCTCCATCCATGGGATTTTCCAGGCAAGAGTATTGTAATGGGTTACCATTGTCTTCTCTGTCTTACATCATAACCCTTATGCAAAATATTTATCATCTACACTGATTTTTAAAAGCAAATTCCAGCTCTTTAGCATGGAATTCAAACTGCCCTATTGTTGGATTAAAGTGCAGAATCAATCTTCTGTTGGTTGTCTCAAAAATATCGTTGAGATCTCTGTGCTGGCTCAGAAGTAATTGAGGAAAAAAATAAATGAGAAATAATAGAAAACAATGTTGACAAACTGCCTAAGAATGTTCAAATGTTTAGGGGAAACGAAATACTTGCAGGTTTAGAAATGAGAGCTGTAGAAATGAAAAATGGAAGAAAGCACAGGAATAATCATATCACACTATTAAATATTCTGTGCTTTTTTTTCCATATTAAGTTTAACAGGAATGTTGCATTACTGAGCGACAGCAAAAAAGAAGCAACTGTTAAAAACATAAATTTAACAAATTTTTTCAAAAGATCTTTGAAGTCATTTAAATCACCCTATCAAAGCTGTCTTATTAAATGTTTCTTTCAATTGGTATGACTTTTTAGAATACATATTTGCATATTAAAATATAGAGGTTTTTACCACATCATTTGAGAAAAACAAAACATAGCAAAGGAGAGCACAGGGCTATTCATAGAAGACGCAGTGAATACAAACCCATATCCTTAAGCCAGCTCCCTAAACATATCACCTATAGTTACACGTGTTTTGTTTTTAAGACGCAAAGAGCTTTGCCTGGTAAATCTCTATTCTTTATCTTAGATCTACAGCTGGCAGCCACCACACACACACACACACACTCACACGCTAATTAACCCTGTTTGTGGAGGGTCATTGCATTTATGACACAACTGAAACTGCAACAGAAGGAGCTACAGATCCACTTAATAGTATTAGAGTTATTTGCATATAAAATGGCCCAATTAAAAGGCTTCCTATGTATGTGAACAACTGAGCATAAAGCAGCTTAAAAACATAATCTACATCAATCTAAAACATTACTGAAAGACAGATGGATGGAAGATAATAGGCATAAGTTCTAACTAAAAATACATAAATGCTTTATTTCTTCAAAATGAAAAGGGTTTTACATTTTATATTTTCTAGGAGAGTTTTTTTTCTCCCTCCAACAATAAGTAAGAATATGACTTTCACAGCTAAAGCTAGATATTTCAAAGATCCTTTTAAAGGGTGCGGAGGTGTGCAGAGGAGGGGGTGGAAACAAGCAGTGGGGGCAGAGGTGGCAGGGCAGCCTTCTAACAGAACATATTTTCATGAGAAGGTCTTTATGGACCAAGAGTAAGTCAAAGAGCATTGCATAAGATGTAAACCAGAAGCAGTTCTCTGTGTTAGCTTCCCAGGGCTGTCATGATGATTTTGCAAGAAACTAGTCTGCTGAAAAACTGCAAACATTCATCCCATCATAGTTCAGGAGGTGTAATATCCAAAATCAAGGTGTGAGCGAGGTTGGCTCCTTGTGGAGGCTCTAGGAAGAAACTATCCATCACTCTTACCTAGCAAAGGTGTTTGCAAGCCTTGATGTTCCTTGGCTTGTGGCAGTGTGATGACCATGTCTGCCGCCTCCTTCCCTGGGTGCCTCTCTCCTGACTTCCCTAGAATGCCAGGCCCATCTTAATCCAGTTGGACCTCATCTTAACTATTACATCTGCAAAGACCTTGTTTCCAAATAAGGTCACATCCTGAGGTTCCAGGTAGACATGACTTGGGGGGATACTATTCAATCCAGTATATTTCCTTGGTCTTTGGCATTCTCAAACTTATATTATATATATTCATATATGAGATAAATGCCCCATAGTTATAACTGTATTGTTGTTCAGTCACTCATTTGTGTCTGAGCTATATAAGCTGCAGCATCGATTCTTCCAATGAATATTCAGGGTGGATTTCCTTTAGGATTGATTGGTCACAGTCATAATCATTATTGTTTGGGGTCAGTTCAGTTCAGTCCCTCAGTCATGTCCTACTCTTGTGACCCCATGGGCTGCAGCACTCCAGGCTTCCCTGTCCATCACCAACTTCCGGAGCTTGCTCAAACTCATGTCCATTGAGTCGGTGATGCCGTCCAACCATCTCATCCTCTGTCAGCCCCTTCTCCTCCTGCCTTCAATCTTTCCCAGCATCAGGGTCTTTTCTAATGAGTCAGGGCTTCGCATCAGGTGGTCAAATAGTTTGGGGTAAATATTCTTAATTTATAATATTTCCAAAGGTACAGTATGTTGTGACAGCCAGTTTTTTGCATTTAACCGATAAATTTGGGGATAGGCTAGAATTTCCTGTGCACTCTCTCGTGACTCATCGTCATAGTAATTATTCCCTAAATCATTGGTCCTTGAACTTCAGTGTGCTTCACCAGCATCTGAAGGCTTGTTAAAACACCGATTTTCTGAGCCCCACTCCCAGAGTTAGCCATTTGTAATCTACAAGCCCCTGGTGATCTTGATGTTGGTGCTTGGGGGCTACAGCTGGAGATTCACTGTTCTAAACCATCATCAGGTAAGAGGCTCTGTTACTCTCAAGAAGGAACTCCTTTTCCTCATTATCCAGCTCACTCCTTCTACACTGATCCTTAAAGGTGAAGAGCAGTAGAATGCAATAGTGAAGGAAGAAAAGGGGACATAATAGTCTATTATTAATTTCTGACTGATAGAGGGCAGGCAGTACAGAATCTGCCTGCGATGCAAGAGACACGGGAGATGAGGATTCGATCCCTGGGTTAGATGATCCCCTGGAGGAGGTAAAGGCAACGCATTACAGTATTCTTTCCTGGAGAATCCCATGGACAGAGGAGACTGGTGGTCTATAGTACACAGAGTCACAGAGTCAGACAGGACTGAGTCGACTGAACGGGTGTGTGAGACAGGCCAAGAACAGAATGAGATGAAATGATAACACCAACTTCTGGCTAGTTTAGGGTTCCTAAAGATCTACAATTATTATTTGAAAAATAGGGGAAGTATTTTTTTTCTTTTCTAAATACAGCTTAGTGTCTCCAAACTTTGGTGAAATTAAGGCAAATTCAGCAGACAGTAATAAATATGGAGAATGACATGGTTTACTCTTTTTTTATTTAGTTAGAGGTATGTAGGTTGTGTGTGTGTGTGTTTCTTCCTTTAAAAGAAGCTTTTAGCAAAACTGATTTGTGATAGTTTTTATCTTAAGAACTACTGAATAAATGAATGTCCTCTAGCAGTGAAGCAACAACTCCAAATCAGTTTTACAGAAAACACCATAAATAAAGCCATATGTCTTTACCATAAGTTTTACCATAAGTTCTAGCATGTGGAAAAAAGGTGGTATTAACATATTATAATAGAAATAACAATGATTTGAGACACAAAGTACATGCAATAATTTAATTTTTAATCTCATCTGCTATAATTGAATAGTTCTTGGGATACAGCATTCTCAATTTTCCTCTGCACAAGTTGTTGCTATTGTTTAGTCACTAAGTCATGTCTGATTGGGACTGTAGCCTGCCAGGCTCCTCTGTCCCTGGGATTTCCCAGGCAAGAATACTGCAATGGGTTGTCATTTCCTTCTCCAGGGGATCTTCCCAACCCAGGGATCGAACTTGCATCTCCTGTGTCTTCTGCATTGACTAGTGGCTTCTTTACCACTGAGCTATCAGAGAAGCCCTCTGCACAAATATGCGTAGGTAAAAGTAGTTGAAAATGTGAAACTTGTTCTGAAATCCAAACCACTGTACACAAATGGAGAAGGAAATGGCAAGCCACTCCAGTACTCTCGCCTGGAGAATTCCGTGGAGAGAGGAGCCTGGTGGCTGCTGTCCATGGGGTCGCACAGAGTTGGACACGAATGGAGTAACTTAGCAGCAGCAGCAGTACACAAAAATTTGCAAATGTAAGAAGGATTGTAACTCTGTATTTTACTATAAGCACTCACTTATAACATTTCGTCTAACATAATTTAGCATGTACAGCAAATTTTACTATTTTTTCTATCAATGATGGAGTCCATTAAGAATGGATTATTTCCTATACAGTTGAATCATTGATTTTTGAAGAAATCAAAGCATTTTGAGATTTTAATAGCACTGTAAGAGAGACAGTGTTACTCTGGTTGACTCAACTGTAATGTTGGGAAGCCACTGAATATCAAGTATATAATTTAGAAGAGAAAACAAGTTCATTTGGCAGTACTTAGAAATTCTGAAGAGTATAATCTTTTACTACAGTATGTGTTTTAAAATACATGCAAATATATCCCTAGCGGGCAGTTGTTTTACTATGGAGAGCTTTGGTAAAGTTCTTAAGAATTCCAATGATATTATTTCAAATTTCATCTCAACTTCTTTTTAAGGATGTCAGAAAAGGAGCATTTTCAGGAAAACCTATTTCATCTTTGAAAGTGATGCTAAAATCTATTATTGTCAGAGCATGTTTGCTGTAGTATGTGTTTATAAAACTACTGTCACATCTTGAAGAAAAGAAAAAAAATTTTTTTCTTCTTGGTAAAGATCCTCTCTTCTTTACCAAGTGACACAACATCATCAAATGTATTGTGCAGATTATAATTAGTGTTGAATTCAAAAAGATGAGAAATGAAAATATAGAACTTAATATAGGACATCAAATGTTTTACATTGTTTCAGTTCATTGACACTGTTTAGTGAGAAAGATATACCGTCAAGAAATATTATTCAAATTTTGAATGGTAGATTTTCAACGGCTATGATGGAAAATAAGATGTACTGAATATTCAGGATACTCAATGGAATCAAGAGTCATCTCAATGAACATCAAACTAATTGAGTAAAATATACAGTGAGCTTACTTCAATTATGACAACAGTACAGTGCCTTTAAAAGCCATTCTATTCTAAGCAATAGAATTCCTTATAACTCTGAGGAATGACCTTAGAATGTACTGTTTTTCATGATCACACTTTAATAATATGTTTGTTTTAGGAATTGTGTTTGTTCAGTCATTCAACAAGTATTTAGAGTGCCTAGCCATATTCCTGGTGCTGTGTTATATATTGCGGATGTAAGAAAAAAAATAAGACATAATCTTGCTCTTGAGGGTTTTGTTGTCTCCTAAAGAAGAGATATCTAAAACAAAAATTGTCACAGTGTGTTAGATTCTATAATATAGATATCCAGAGAGCTAAAGTGCAAAGAATTATCTACCAAGAAGGGATGATTTGGGATGGCTTACAGGAAGAAGTCACTTAAAATCTCAGTTCAGAAAGATAAATGGGAGTTAGTCACACAAAGTGACATCTGGGTGGGAAAGGAAGATGTTCTTAAGAAAAGGAGCCATCTCTGTGAAGGGTTATGAGTGAAAAAGAGCAGAGTGAAATGAAAGAACCTCTAGTGGTTTATTATGGTGATCATGGTCTAGTACATGATTATAATAATTGCAAAATGGGACATAACATTTTCAAGCACTGTATAATTTGCATTTTTCCGTACATACTTTGTGATTTGGTGCATGTAATAACAAAGAAGACAGAACATTAATCCCAGGCTATTAGGAAAGAAATGAATAGTAAAGGAGAAAAAGGAAAGAGTACAGATTTGAAAATGTTCACTTAAGTAACCGTGTTTACTTAAGACTTTTAAAAAATTGCTCTCCTTACTTCTGAATTCAGGAGGGAGTTCAATCAGGAAAAGTGTGGATGAAAACTTTATTTTTTATTTCAATCAGAGATAGTTAACATCGGCTTAAAGGCCTCTGCTATGTGAGTCTGGAAGGATGGATGAAATTGATGGGTACCTCAGAGAGGTAACTGGTCATTTCTTTCCTTTTGCATTGCCTGTCCAGAACACCAGTGTACACTCTTTGTAGTATCAGGTATGACACTGAGTTCCTACCCTGTTACCTACAGGATGAAATATGACACTGCAGATATACGCACTAAGTGCCATTTTCAAGTTTCAATTAAAAACTAAAACATTGTATGCATTTAATTTTCATTCAGTATTTCCAAAATACTTTGATTTCCTATTGTGCTTTTCACTTATCCACAGGATTCAGTTCAGTTGCTTAGGCTGGTTACACGGAAATATAGGAAAGCAATTAAACAACTGTGAGTCTGGAATTTTAAATAACTTTGAAACAATTACTTCATTTCCTTTTAAAACTCTTTCTAATTACTTTTTAAACATTCATCCTAATTATCTTTACTTTCTCTTCCTTCTCCCCGCTTTTGTGGAGTCAACTAGGGAAATACGACTTGATAGGTATGTGTATGTATCAACAGCATTCTTACTAGCACGTAAAGCTATCAACCAATGCTTTGAATTAAATCTCAGCATCTAGCTTCCTTCTCTTGGTGGCATGGTTGCCATGTGGCTGTGGGTAGTACCTTAGCCAGCATTAAGGGTGCGTGCACGCATGCTCAGTCACTCCAGTCTTGTCTGACTCTTTGCAACCCCATGGCCTGTAGCCTGCAAGGCTCCTCTGTCCATGGGATTCTCCAGGCAAGAATACTGGAGTTGGTTGCCATTTCCTGCTCCAGGGGATCTTCTGGACCTAGGGACTGAAGCCGGGTCTCCTGAGTCTTCTGCTTTGGCAGGTGGATTCTTTACCATGGAGCCACCTGGGAAGCCCCGCCCCAGTATTAATGGGGCGGGGTGGGGGTGGCCATGCGTAAAAAGCACAGGAAGCTTATCATGGTCTTTCTGTCAATGACCTCCATCAATGACCTTACTCTGCTGACCTAGTCTCCGAGCACTGCTCCTCCCTACCTAAGCTCCAGCCACACCAGGGTCCCACTGCCTGTCAATAGTGACAAATACATTTCAGTTTCAGAACACTTGTCCTTACTATTTCCTCTGCTCCCCTAGATGTCTGCATGACTTGATCCTCAATTTCATTTAGGTCTCTGCTCAAATGTCACCTTATTACAAAGTGACCTTTCCTGATGAGTAAATGTAAATTACTTTTCTCCCTGGTCCCTGCACGTTCCAACCACTTTCTCTTCCCTTTTCCTGTTTTTCCTTTCTGTACTCATTACATGACACAATATATATTTATTTCATATTTATTGTTTATCTTCCTCCATTAGAATGTGCACTCCACAAGAGCTATGGCTTTAGTTTTGCTTATAGCTGTCTCCTCAACACCTAGAATAGTGCGTGAAACCTAATAGGTACACTCAGATTCAATCCCTGGGTCGGGAGATCCCTTGGAAAAGGAAATGGCAACCCACTCCAGTATTCATGCCTGAGAAATCCCATGGACAGAAGAACCTGGTGGGCTATAGTCCATGGGGTTGCAAAACAGTTGGACACAACTTAAGGACTAAACGAAAACAAATATTAAATGAATCAGTGAATCAAAAATAAAGCAAACTGAAACGTGGAAGCAAGCTCATGATGACATATTGACCTATAACTTAAGGACTTTCTTGGTGCTTGGAACCAGGAGACCCAGGTTCGATCCCTGGGTCAGGAAGATCCCCTGGAGAAGGGAATGGAAATCCACTCCAGTATTCTTGCCTAGAGAATTCCATGGACAGAGAAACCTGGCAGGCTATAGTCCACGGGGTCACAGAGTTGGACACGACTGAGTAACTAACACTTTCACTTTCTTTCTTGGAAAGATCAAAGGCCATGCTGTCATCCTATTCACACAGACTACAATGAAAGCAAAGATTGGAAAAAAAAAAAGATGATTTATATTAAGTCCTGAAGAAAATTTAAATATAAGGGAAGTAAGCCTGGCATGCTATAGTCCATGGGGTCACAAAGAGTAGGACATGACCGAGTGACTGAACTGAAGATAATAATATTAGNAGAAAGCAAAGATTGGAAAAAAAAAAAAGATGATTTATATTAAGTCCTGAATAAAATTTAAATATAAGGGAAGTAAGCCTGGCATGCTATAGTCCATGGGGTCACAAAGAGTAGGACATGACCGAGTGACTGAACTGAAGATAATAATATTAGATAGAGGTGTTTAAACTGAAGGCTGAAATGGAGCTAAGGAGAGTAGTATTGATGGCAAACGGTTGAGATAAAGGACATGTCATAAGGTTATGAGCAAGAAAGAAGTCTCTGCAAAAAAATAAAAAGCCAACTGAATGCAAAGAAAACCAACTGCTACAAGGTCACTGTGGAAGAGACAGGCCAAGATCTTGTTATCTTGGATCTTGTAGGTTACTCACGTCTGTCTGTGCCACACACGAAGAGCTATTCGAAAGGTTTAAACTTGGGACAGTGACACCAACTGATTTATGTTTTTAAATGATATTGTGGACTTTCACGTCTGGACCAGGTAAAGAAGATGTACTTTTCCCTATTCCTCCTGCTAAGTACAGCTTAACATCCCAGACATTACATATATAAACAAACATAAGAAGACTGAATGCTGGAGAAAAGACAGGCTTGGGACCTTGGGGCCTGAAGAATGACAGACACAGCAGGGAGTTCCCTGGGTTTTCTTTTTGTCTCATCCATCCCAGACTGGGCGCTGGGGAAGCCAACCTGGAAATGTCAGACAAAAAAAAGCACAGGCAAAAAAAGAGTTCAGTGAAAAGTATGAATCAAACAAGAAGACATTCTAGCAACTGCATGAAGAGCATGTCTGTAGAGTGGTAACACCAGCACAGAAGATCCTGCGGTGTTTAGGTAAGAGATGTTGGTAACGTGGATTTGAGTGATGGCTGTGGATATGGCTGTGTGAGGTGAACACCTGTGGAAAATAGTTTGAGCAGAACATTTGACTTGCCTTTGGTCTACACATGGGCAAGATGGAGGGGCAGGCAAGGGGGAGTCTTCACATAAAGAACTCACAAACTCTTAAGAATTTAAGAGAGAAAATGATCAATTGCTGTGAAATAAGATAGGAGGGCTAAAACAGAAAGTCTTTTGTTCTGAGGGCTGACAGGCTAGATTCATCAAGACGGCATGAATGGAGTCCAGTCTAGTCACAGTGATGATAAAAATAATAACAGCTCAGACTCAACAGACGGCCTTATATTTTACAGCAAAGGAAACAAGAGCTCCCTTGCAGTGTGGATTAAAAGAAACTTGAGTTACTAAGGGACTAAAAGCAGTACCCAAGGACTGCCTCTATTGAACAATACAGAACACAAGCAAAGTCAGCAGAGAAAGATGTGCAATTAACTGAAGAGTCATAAACATAAATGCAGTAACCAGGAGAAATGAGGATAGAACATAATGTAATAAGAAAATGGAAGTGTTTTTTGGTAAAGGGTTGCATTTAGTTTTGTTTGAGAATGATAGATTCAGAGCGTTATTGGCTTTTACCATATCTTGCAAGGAATGAAAGAGAGCTCCCTGAATATACAACACAATGAACCTGGAACTGGAATCATTTTCTATCTCAATGAAATTTCAGTAAACACAACTAGAACAAAACTAGTTTCCGTATTTATTAACAATGCAATTAATTTGGGTTATATATTAAAGCATATGTAGACCCCAAATGGCAATTCTTAGGCTTAAAGCACACCTAAGAATTTAACTGGACTTCCCCAGTGACTCAGCCGTAAAGAACCTTCCTGCAATGCAGGAGCTGCAGGAGGCACAGGTTGGGAAGATCCCCTGGAGCAGGCGTGGCAACTGACTCCAGTATTCTTGCCTGGAGAATCCCATGGACAGAGGAGCCTGGTGGGCTACAACAGTCCATAGGGTCACAAAGAGTTGGACATGACTGAAGCGACTTGTCATGCACGCACACAAGGATTTAACTAGACAATATTGGAAAACCTGTTTTAAAATGTGTTTCTACACCTACTCTCCACAATAAGGTGATGTAAATAATAAATGACGTCTGGACTCTCTTCTGATAATCTAGCATCTTTCTTTGGGTGAGCAGGAAAGATCCAGCTGAGCAGTGCATTTACAGCTTCAAGTCCTAAAACCACAGAGCAACCAACCAACTCCATGTACCTTTTAATGACAACAGTGGCACTCTTTTCCTATTGGTCTGTTGGCAAATAGCACACGGAAATGTTGACTGCAGAATTTCTGAGAAAACTCCTCGCTTATCCTACCAACTCATACAACTTTCTACTTTATGACAACAACGAAGGAAACAAATTCATTTTTTTGAAATTTCTAAATCATCTATGGTGGCACTCTAGGATAACAGAAAAAAGGATGAAGTGTATTCCTGGAAGTGTTCTGAAGTTGTTTACTTATCTTCCAGAAGAACATTTAGATTTTAAGGCAGACAGGGTAATGTAAACCCTTTCTTTAATAATAGAGCTCCGGTGCCAAAGATAACGTTTGGAATCAGATAATACTGTAAGTCATTTTTTTAATGCCCAAAGTTCATCAAGCCAAATTCATTCATTCAATTTCCAATTATGATTCCACTGCCAAATATACCAGTCACCAAACCATTTTCAAAGTTATCCTCTAAGAACTAACTTTCAAAGTATCTAACACTATTATCATTAGTCAAAAAAAAAAAAAAGCCAGTAGTTGCTACAGATTAATAAGTTCTGGCTCTAAAATTCTATTCTGGCTCTAAAATAATGTTCAGAGAAGTCATTAAGAAAAATCAGCAATAGGCAAGGAAATAATGAAAGCTAATAGGAAAGAAATAAAAATATCTGGAAATAACAGGATGGTAGGTTTATGCATGGAGTAATTCATAAATTATGAAGAACTGACAACTACTTGTTGGAGGATACCCTAAAGATGCCTAGTGTTATAATGGATGTGCAAATGACTCAGAATAAGAAGTTAGGGTCATTGTGACAGATTTTTGGCCAGAGGAGGCTGCTGACTACTGAAGAGTCCAAAGAAGAGTCATCTCACTCCCCTTGGGGCCAAGGAAAGTTTTGAAAGGAAAAGGTTACTGAGTTGAGTTTGAATTATAAGTAGGATATAACTGTAGAACAGAGCAGTATAAACAGCTCTAGTAATTCAGGCACCTAGAAGACTAGGGTAAAGATAGTTATAAAAATGCAAGAATTAGGAAGTTGTTCACATCCTAATGGGCTTTCCTGGTGAATCTTTACTGGATTTAGCAGTAAACAATCTACCTGCAATGCAGAAGACACAGGCTTTGATGGCTAGACTGAAGCTTTTTTAATGATCTCCTCTACACTACAGGCAATCCTTATATGACTGGATTCAGGGAAGATACTGATAGAAGATTTATGTCCCAGACAGAGCCCCTCTGGCACTAGTGTGGGCCGAAGCCAGAGTGTTATTACCTGTGAGAGAGAGGTGGCCAGACTCTGACAATGCCCATAGTGGGAGAAGACAGGAGTGGGAGAAGAAATCATCAGAAGGCATGTCTACAAGGGGAGGCCCTGTGTAACTTTTGTTCTTGGCTTGGAAAAAATCTGACAGAAGGTGGTATCCCTTACTAAGGATGCCAGGTAGTGCTAATGGTAAAGAATTCATCTACCAATGTAGAAGACATGAGAGACGCCTGGAAAATTCCAGGGAAAAAGGAGCCTGGCAGGCTATAGTCCATAGGGTCGTAAAGAGCCACTGAGCCACTGAGCACACACACACACACACGTGCCCCTTACTAAGTTCAGGATAAGGGGAAGAAACACCACCATAATAAGACGGAGAAATCACCATTAGCATCTTGTCACAAACATTCTAGAGACTGGATAGAAATCTTGAGTTCACATATAAAAACTGAAATGGTCTAGAATACTTTCAAACTTGTTTTTCTGTTTCTCTTCAAAGGCAAAATGATTTTAACTGGCCAGGCACTGGGAAGAACAAAGGTACAATTACAATGTCATTGTATATTTCCTTCCTATTAGGGAGTTTAAAAGGCCTCTGTTAACATCTGAAGGTGTTTTTGCTCAGGGGCCAGGTTAAGTTCTCAAAGAAACAGGAGGGAGAGCCTGACACTGGGAGTTTTAACTCCTGGCCTGGGACACTTGATTCAGTCATAGATGTACCGCTGTTCTTTTGGGGGATCTTTTCCCATGAAGGTTATCACAGTGTGTTTCCTTCAACTTGCTGTGCTGTTCAGTTGGTCCTTTTAGATTACCTGTTTGACATGTAGTGATGTGAGCATTTTAATCCCTCTTAGTGTATCCCTTGGAGAAGGTGATGGCATCCCACTCCAGTACTCTTGCCTGCAAAATCCCATGGACGGAGGAGCCTGGTAGGCTCCAGTCCATGGGGTCGCAAAGAGTCGGACACGACTGAGCGATCTCACTTTCACTGGGACACTCAGGAGATTAACCCAGGCCTAGTAAGTATCTTGGTGTCAGAATCTGATCCACAATACTTAGTCTTCCTACCCAGGAACATGGAATATCTCTCCATCTGTTTATGTT
Source organism: Neotragus pygmaeus (assembly GCA_006410875.1). Classification (NCBI taxonomy): domain Eukaryota; kingdom Metazoa; phylum Chordata; class Mammalia; order Artiodactyla; family Bovidae; genus Neotragus; species Neotragus pygmaeus. The sequence continues at coordinate 1,090,911 of SJYV01020686.1, forward strand.
GTCTTTGATTTTTTCATCAGTGTCTTATAATTTTCTGTATACAGTTCTTTTGTCTCCTTAGCTAAGCTAAGTCGCTTCAGTCTCCTTAGGTAGGTTTATTCCTAGACATTTTATTCTTTTTGTTGCAATAGTGAATGAGATTAATTCCTTAATTTCTCTTTCTGATTTTTCATGGTTAGTACATAGGAATGCAAGTGATTTCTGGGTATTGATTGGGAAAACTGGACAGCTACACGTAAAAGAATGAAATTAGAACACTTCCTAACACCACACACAAAGATAAACTCAAAATGGATTAAATACCTAAATGTAAGACCAGAAACTATAAAACTCTTAGAGGAAAACATAGAAGAACACTCTATGACATAAATCAAAGCAAGATCCTCTATGACCCGCCTCCTACAGTAATGGAAATAAAAACAAAAGTAAACAAGTGGGACCTGATTAAACTTAAAAGCACAGCAACAGAAACTATGAACAAAATGAAAAGACAACCCTCAGAACGAGAGACAATAATAGCAAATGAAACAACTGCAAGAATTAATTTCCAAAATATACAAGCAGCTCATACAACTCAATACCAGAAAAAAAAAAAAAATAACCCAATCAAAATGTGGGGAAAAGACCTAAACAGACATTTCTCCAAAGAAGACACACAGATAGTTAACAAACACATGAAAAGATGCTCAATATTGCTCATTGTCAGAGAAATGCAAATCAAAACTACAATGCGATATCACCTCACACTGGTCAGAATGGCCATCATCAAAGAGTCTGCAAACAATAAATGCTGGAGAGGGTGCGGAGAAAAGGGAACCCTCTTGCACTGTTAGTGGGAATGTAAATTGATATAGCCATAGTGGAAAATGGTGTTGGAGATTCCTTAAAAAACTGGGAATAAAACCACCATATGACCCAACAATCCCACTCCTAGGCATATACCCTGAAGAAGCCAAAAGTGAAAAAGACATGTACCCCAATGTTCACTGAAGCACTACTTGCAATAGCTAGAACATGGAAGCCACCTCAATGTTCACTGACAGATGAATGGATAAAGAAGGTATGGTACATATACACAATGAAATATTACTCAGCCATAAAAGGGAACACATTTGAGTCAGTTCTAATGAGGTGTATGAACCTAGAGCTTATTATACAGAGTGAAGTAAGTCAGAAAGAAAAAAGATAAATATTGTATACTAACACAAATATACGGAATCTAGAAAGATGGTACCAAATAATTTACTTGCCGGGCAGCAATGGAGAAGGCAATAGCACCTCACTCCAGTACTCTTGCCTGGAAAATCCCATGGATGGAGGAGCCTGGTAGGCTGCCATCTATGGGGTCGCAGAGTCGGACATGACAGAAGTGACTTAGAAGCAGCAGCAATGGAGAAACAGACAAAAAGAAAAGACTTATGGACACAGGGAGAGGGGAGAAGTGGCTGAGATGTATGGAGAGAGTAATGTGCAAACTTACCTTGCCGTATGTAAAATAGACAGCCAATGGGAATTTGCTGTGTGGCTCAGGAAACTCAAACAGGGGCTCTGTAGCAACCTAGAGGGGTGGGATGGATAGGAATATGGAAGGGAGGTTCAAGAGGGAGGGGACATATGTATACCTATGGCTGATTCATGTTGAGGTTTGACTGAAAAGAACAAAATTCTGTAAAGCAATTATCCCTAAATTAAAAATAAATGAATTTATATAAAAAAAGAATATGATCCAATGACAAATATTTCTTTAAAATTCTTGAAATCAAAGCACATGGTTTGATTTTCTCTTTAACAACATGATACTTTCCTTTTAATGCTTTAAACACTGAAAGAAATACTTCAATAGTAAAATGCTTTGCATAATGTTAATTATCATCGTCTTCTTCTCTTTAGAAAACTTCTACTGAAAAAAAGAATTGAGCCCAAGAGAGTCAGAGACCCTCTCTGGACTGCCTGTGGCCTTATCTCTCCTGGACTTTGGTTTGTCTCTAGGGAAACCCTCTTATTGTAAATGAGCAGGACCCTTCAGGGCCTTCCTGGGACAAGCCCTCCCCCCACATTCTCTGCTTTAGCTCCTCTCTGAAGAACCTAGAAAATAATATTTGATGCAGATTTTCTGAGTTGTTTAGGATGTGCAAACCTCCCACCAAACAGAATATGTTAACTACTTACTGACCAAGAGCAAGGAAACCCAGGCTTCCTGAAGCCTAAGAACTGATAAAGTTAACCCCTGGGACACCACCCTGTTCCCACATCATCTGCCAATCAGAGAAACTGTTCACAGTCTGCTCACTTACCCTGAGACAACCCCCTCCCTCAACTGGCTCCGCTTTGGGGAGCTCCAGGCCTTTTAGGGCATGAGCCACCTTGCCTCCTGGTATGGCCCTACAAATAAACCTTTCTCTGCTCCAGACTCCATTGTTTCAGTTTGTCTGGCCTCACTGTTTGTCAGATACAAGAACTTTTGTTAACAGTTCTCGTGTAAATAACCACAGTGCATGAACCCAGGCTGACCACAGGAAGAGGGGCTCAGTCTTGTCTGTTCAGAGGCAAGGTGAGCCATGCACTTCTCGGTTACGCATACAGCCACCAAATTCATAGCAGGGAAGTACATGGGAGGCAGCATGGAAGAGGAGGAGTCATTCTCTAAAGGAGGAAAATCAGTCTACTGACTTGCGAGCCAAGGATTGATCCCTCAAGCCTCAAGAAAACAAAGAAAAAGGCTGTAACAACTTACCCAAAGAGCCACTCATTAATAACAGAAATTTAGCTGTATTGATATAATGTTCTTTTCATCTTTTGTTAAATCTTTAGTTTCATTTCTTTTAGATTCTTTTCAAAACCATCTAAGAAAGGCCTGGCTGGGTTCACTTTTAGTTTGGTCATTCTGATGGCAACTTGGCTGAGATGTGGAGACACATACAGTACCTTGGGATATATTAAAATTCATATTCTAAAAGCCTTCTTCTAAAGACTATTCCAACTATCTATTCCAACTTTTGTCACCTGAGATCAGTCAGTCCTAGGTCTTTTTAGAAGTGATTTTTCAGATGTTTGTGCTCCTATGAATAAAGAACACAATTTACATAGGCAGGACTGTTTTGTTTTCTGATGAAGAAAAAGTACAAACAACTTGTTCAAGGGAAACAATAAGGTACGTTTCTAAGNTTTTAGAAGTGATTTTTCAGATGTTTGTGCTCCTATGAATAAAGAACACAATTTACATAGGCAGGACTGTTTTGTTTTCTGATGAAGAAAAAGTACAAACAACTTGTTCAAGGGAAACAATAAGGTACGTTTCTAAGAACTCAATGTTGTTTGAAAAATAATAAGGAAGGTCTTTCATAAACTTGTCTGCATCAAAGCAGCCTGTAATTTTCACTGAGTCAAGCCTTGCACATACAGGTCACTGCACACGGTAATTCTCGCCTGGTAGGACTTCTCCCAGGATGTCTTTCAGTGACTCCTGCAATACAGTAATTCCCTGGTAGGACTTCTCCCAAGACGTCTTGCAGTGACTTATACAATACAGTAATTCTCTGGCTGGTTGAAGCTAAGAGCAAAATCCATACCAAGATCAATTTTTGCTGTTTATGACTTGTTTTGATGGAGGCAGAGGAAAAGTAAAGGCAAGAAGATGACAGGTGGACTGAGGCTCCCTGGCAGTAAGAGTCAGAAATTTAATAATTTAAAAATTGTCATTGTGAGAAAAATAGGTCCTCTGTGCTTTTGAGATACACTTCTATTTTGCTGGTGATAGGGTCTGATGATAAAATTTACGAAAGGCAAAAAAAAAAATTATCTCTAAATATTATTATAAAAATCTCTCATCTTTATGAAAATTGTCCATATGTGTAACAAATCATCAACATAATTCAAGTTATGATTATTCCAGCCTTATCATTTTATTTTTAAAATTTATTTATTTTTAATTGAAGGATAATTGCTTTATAATATTGGTTTCATTTTTGCCATACATCAACATGAATTAGCCATAGGTGTATATATATCCAGATGGTCAACACCGAAATCAGATTGATTATATTCTTTGCAGCCAAAGATGAAGAAGCTCTATACAGTCAACA
>SJYV01020686.1:1118026-1188232 GCA_006410875.1 Neotragus pygmaeus
AACAGTGTGGAGATTCCTTAAAAAACTGAAAATAGAACTGCCATAAGACCCAGCAATCCCACTGCTGGGCATATACACCGAGGAAACTAGAATTGAAAGACACATGTGTACCCCAATGTTCATCGTAGCATTGTTTATAATAGCCAGGACACGGAAGCAACCTAGATGTCCATCAGCAGATGAATGGATAAGAAAGCTGTGGTACATATACACAATGGAATATTGCTGCTGTTGCTGCTGCTAAGTCGCTTCAGTCGTGTCTGACTCTGTGTGAACCCATAGATGGCAGCCCACCAGGCTCCTCCGTCCCTGGGATTCTCCAGGCAAGAACACTGGAGTGGGTTGCCATTTCCTTCTCCAATGCATGAAAGTGAAAAGTGAAAGTGAAGTTGCTCAGTTGTGTCCGACTCTGTGCGACCCCATAGACAGCAGCCTACCAGGCTCTTCTGTCCATGGGATTTTCCAGGCAAGAGTACTGGAGTGGGGCGCCATTGCTTTCTCCACAATGGAATAGTACTCAGCCATTAAAAAGAATACATTTGAATCAGTTGTAATGAAGTGGATGAAACTGGAGCCTATTATACAGAGTGAAGTAAGCCAGAAAGAAAAACACCAATACAGTATACTAACACATATATATGGAATTTAGAAAGATGGTAACGATAACCCTGTATGTGAGACAGCAAAAAGGACACAGATGTATAGAACAGTCTTTTGGACTCTGCAGGAGAGGGTGAGGGCAAGATGATATGGGAGAATGGCATTGAAACATGTAAATTATCACATGTGAAATGAATTGCCAGTCCAGGTTTGATGCATGATACAGGGTGTTCGGGGCTGGTGCACTGGGATGACTCAGAGGGATGGCATGGGAAGGGATGGGGGAGGAGGGTTCAGGATGGGGAACACATGTATACCTGTGGCAGATTTATGTTAGTGTATAGCAAAACCAATACAATATTTTAAAGTAAAATAAATAAATTTAAAAAACTGAGATTAAAAAAAAAAAACCAAACCTCTCCCTGAAAGCCATCAGGGAGTTTAGTTCTTTTGTGCATTAGCCACCCAGACTCCTTGTGTGGAACCTTTAGTAAACTCTGCTTTTCTTCACCACAACCTGGTGTCAGGAGATTTGGCTTTACTGGTTACAGGAGACCATATCGAACTTTGGTTTGGTAACATACTCAGTCATGAAACATTCCAAGGTAGTCAAGAAAAGGTCAAAGATGCCCATTACTATCACTACTATATGACATTAAAGTGGAAACACTGTCCAAGACAATTAGAAAAGCATAAGAAACATGCTTATTTGTAGATAATATGGTTTACCAAAAAAATCTAAGATAATCTACTATTAAACAATTGGTGATGGTTTAGTCACTAAAGTTGTGTCCGACTCTTGTACATTAGCCCACCAGGCTCCTCTGTCCGTGGGATGTTCCAGGCAAGAATAATGGAGTGGATTGCCATTTCCTTCTCCAGGGGATCTTCCTGACATAGGAATCGAACCCTGGTCTCCTGCATTGCAGGCAGATTCTTTCCCGACTGAGCTATGAGGGAAGCCAACAAAAACAATTAGACAATTAGAACTCATAAGAATGTAAGATCATTATTTAAAAAATCAATAGTTTTATATGAGAAAAATTAATCAAAATGCAAAAGCAAACTAGACCCCTTCAGTACTGCAAGACATATATAAATTGCTTAAAAAAACAAACCAAACAGGAAATGTTAAGGACTTCTATGAAAAAGACTTTCAAAGTCTTTTGTCAGAAATAAAAGGCAGACCAGAACAGTATATGAAGAACATACAATTTTTCTAGATATATTGGGCAAGATAGCAGTACATTCACACTTATTTGTAAATTTGATACGGTACCAAATAAAACCCATCATGGAATTTGATAAGATTATTCTCCAGATGGTCTGAAAAATCAAATAGCCCAGCATAGCCTCAATTGTTTTGAAAAACCACTTCATATTTACAAAGAGGAATTACCCACTATATATCAAGACTGATGTACTGAAAAGATATAGTGATTAGATAGCGTAGTTAAAATGTAGACAAATACATTCATGGAATGGAAGAGAGTTGAAAAGGAAATCTAGACACACCTAGCAATTGGCATTTCAGATCAGTTAAATGATGGACTGTTCTTAAGCTCTGTATTTGGACTCAATTATTCATTCATTCATGGAGAAAGGAATGGCAACCTACTTCAGTGCTCTTGCCTGGAGAATCCCATGGACAGAGGAGCCTGGTGGGCCACTGGCCATGGAGTTGCAAGAATCGGACCCGACTGAGCGACTAAAGTACAAGTAGTATTCATTCAGACACTGCAACATAATGGTTTATCACGTGTGAGGAGCCTCAAGATCTGGCAACTTGTTAGATATGCAAATTCTCAGGACCCTCCCCAGGCCTACTGAAGCAGACACTCAGGGGAGGGGCCTCCAAATCTGTACTTTAATAAACTTTCCAAGAGATTGTGATGCTTGTGCAAGTTTGAAAGTGAAAGTGAAGTCGCTCAGTCATGTCTGACTCTTTGTGACCCCCATGGACCCCTACCAGGCTCCTCTGTGCATGAGATTTTCCAGGCAATAGTCCTGGAGTGGCTTGCCATTTCCTTCTCCAGGGGATCTTCTCAACCCAGAGATCGAACCTGGGTCTCCCGCGTTGTAGACAGACGCTTTACCGTCTGAGCCACCAGGGAAGTTTAGGAACCACTATTTTATATATATGCTGAGTCCCCATCTCTTTAAATTGCTGTGGAATTAGAACAAAGATAACACACACAAAAAAGAACCAAGATCACACAATCATGGGATTATATGATGACAATCTTTCATCCTAACAAAATACTATGAGAATTAAGAACTTTGAGAATCCTTAAATATACACTGTGGAGTGAAGCCTGACCACCTGAATCTCGATGCTGGAGTTAAAATTTGTTTCACATTGATTTTTATTAACTTCTCTCATATTAACTTTTTAATTAACTTCTCAATAACTTTTGAACAAGTTAATAAGCTGTGTTTCAATTTCCTCATATACTGCTAATAAGAAAATAGTAGTATCTCGCATGAATTTTGGGAGGATTAAACTTGGCAATTCATTTAAAATACTTAGCCCAATGCCTGATGCGTGGTAAATATCCTATACATGTTTACTGGAATTATTTAAACAATATTTATCTCTCAAATAATGAACCCATATGGTCTAAAGACCTAAACTAAAATCTACATAATCACCATAAAATAACAAATAATTGTATTATTACAGTCTTGTGTAGGGGACCTTCATGAAAGACATCAAATCCAGAATCCATGGAGGAAAAGATTGAAAAATTTGCTTGTTTACAATTTAAATTTCTCTACCATGAGAGACACTAAAAAGAGAGAGAGAGAGAGAGAGAGAGAGAGAAATGCTAAACCAAGGGAAAATTTATTCAATAGAATAAAAGGAATTATCTGTAAAAATGAAATACAAACAGCTACAAAGTAGTGAAAAGATGTTAATATCCCTAGTAGTGAATGCAATTTAAAACAATAATTTTTATATTTTTATATTTTTACATTGGTAAAACTTTTTAAAAAATCAATTATGCACATTGATGGCCCAGAAACAAGAAAATGGCAAACTCATCTCTTAATTGAAGTTCACTTGGGAAAACCATTTTAGAAGAAAGGTTAGCAGTATCAGTGAAATTTCACTACCAGGAATCCATTTTAACAAAATGTTGGCAATGAACATCAATTTATTTGCCTAAGAAAATCATAGTTTTTATTTAAAAAGTTAAAATTAGGTAGTATATCAATCAATAGGGGAATGATTTACAAAATATCAGCATATACAATGGCCTATTCAGCAACCATTAATTAGAAAGGCCCATATATTTGGGTAGGAGAAAATGACAAGAATTAATGAAACAAAGGTAAGGTAAGGTAAGGTGAAGTCGCTCAGTCGTGTCCGACTCTTTGCGACCCCATGGACTGTAGCCTACCAGGCTCCTCCATCCATGGGATTCTCCAGGCAAGAATACTGGAGTGGGTTGTCATTTCCTTCTCCAGGGGATCTTCCCGACCCAGGGATCGAACCCAGGTCTCCCACATTGGAGGCAGACGCTTTAACCTCAAACAAAGAAATGAGAAAAAAGGTATGTACTTCACAGTCATTTTATGTTAGAAAACTATATGTGTATGTATGTGTATTCATAAATTCTTACATACAGAAAGAAGCATCCTAAACTGTTATTTTTATGGAAAAGAGAGGAATTGTTAGAACAGAAAAGGAAGATGATTTCATTCTGTAAACTTCTGAATTTTAAAGTTTTACCATGAGAATGTATTCATGTGATCTTTGTATAATTAAAATACAGAATTCTGGTATTTAGTGGGCAGGAGTCAAAGATGCTTGATATCCTGCCCATGTGTGTGGGAGACTGTCTCACAACTGAGAATTGTCCTGACCTTTCATTCTCTCAATCCCATTAGCCTAAATCTTTCATAGCTTTATAATAGTACAATTAATTTATTCAGCAAAAATATTATTTTAAAGTACTATTTTAAGGAACCAGCACATAGGCCTCAATGATATTAAACAGTGGTTGAAAATATAGGTAAGGTATCAAACTATGTTGAAACCCCAACTCTTTCACTGTAGCCATATGACCTTAGGCAATGTACTACATATATTTGTACCTCAGTTTTCTCACCTGTGAAATGGGTATTGCTGTGAAGATGAAATGATTGAACCTGTGTAAAGCACTTAGAACAGTATCTAGCATACCGTAAACACTATGTAAATGTTAGTAGTTATTATTAATGCTATTAATGCTAAGGGTATATATCTGTAGAAACTTGTACTTTACTCTTCCATTAAGAAATTGTTTTCCTTTTTCACAAAATGTCTATCTTGGCTCAACCATTCACAACACATCTTTCTCAACTCTATATTACTATAGAATATATATACATATATATATACTAGTATTACTATATATTTCCCTTTCCCTATACTCTTTATGTGCATGCATGCTCAGTCTCCTCAGTTGTGTTCAACTCTTCACGATCCCATGGACTATAGCTCGCCAGGCTCCACTGTCCATGGGACTCTCCAGGCAAGAATACTGGAGTGGGTTGCCATGCCCTTCTCCAGAGGACCTTTCCAACCCAGGGATAGATCCCATGCCTCCTGAGGCTCCTGTATTGCAGGGTGGATTCTTTGCTGAAGAGCCACTGTGGAAGCCCCTTTTAAATGATAGTATTTTAATCCATTCAGTTGTAATTCAAAATCATTTTGTTGTTTACCTTGGTCTTCATGAGGGCGGGTAGGACATATACAAAGCTGGGAAAGTACATTCCTTTCCTTTTTCTTTTCTTTTAATCATCAGATATGTTTGATCTTCTAACAGGTTTAGACACTGAGGACACAAGAGCTCAAAAGACCCATCAAATTCTTGTCTGCTTAGATGGTTCAAGTGCCAAAACTCAAGAAAAATAAATATACTGCTCTTGAAAAGTTCTTCAAACCAAATAAACATTCTGTGCTAATCTGAAGGAAAGCAGCGAGTCTCCTCATCTCCAGTGGCCCTCAGAGTGGTCCTCAGAGTAGGGGTGCTCCTCAGAGCAGGGGGTGCTCCTCTTAATGGTGTGGTAAGCAAAGGTCAAGGATGCCTAATGTCCTGCAACCCTCAGCTCACTTCTTCACAAGAAGAGTTGCCCCGAATTTTGCAGGACCATTAAATGTCCCCTTGGGACAGTCACATAAGTGAAACTCTGTTTACTGTTTTCTGAGCCTATAGCCTAACACACACACACGCACGCACACATAAAGTAGCTTTTATGTAGTTACCATAGAAATTAGAGAAGACTGTACTTTTTGCGGAAATTGACCAAATCTTTTTTTACCATTCTGGAAGATCACATCACCAACAGCAATGCCACTGGCACTATCTGAGTCATCAATACAATCCATCTGTATCCACACAGGTGAATCAAAATCTGGGCTTGTTGTCACATCTACAGTGAGTCTTTGACCAGATGGAAGCATCTTAATATTTCACTGTTTTTTATATATTGAGGTCTGAGCACTTACAGGTTGAAATGTATATTATTTTATTCTAAATTACTTTCCTTTCATTTGTCATTTATTTAACTTAGAGAATATATTGATATCTTGTTTTAGTTGTGTGTAAGTAAGATTACATTATCTATGAGTTTTATTTCAGGATAGTATAAGGCGTCACCAAATATTTTTTTAAAGAGGAACTTGGGGTTTGATATTGGAATTGCTCAAATCAGAGGTCAAACCAGCCACTTAACTGAAAAAATATGAGGAATGGAAATGGGGTTAGTTTTTGCCTGACTCCAGAGAAACCAAGAATGAGTCCTCTTCTAGTTTAATGCAACCACTTTACCTGATGCAACCAGTTCATTAAATATTTGGGTTGGCCAAAGAGTTCATTCAGCCTTTTCCCTAACACCTTATGGAAACACCCAAATGAACTTTTTAGCCAACCCAATGCACAAAGAAGGTAAGAACCAAGGGACATGATAAATATCAACTGCTAGTTAGTGGCTGAACATGGGTCAAAACCAGTGACAAATCTTTGAGTAATCTTTTTAGACTATCACACTGTCCTTGGTAACTGAAAAAGAGAATCAGAGTAGATGATATGGAGAAAACAGAAAGGGACTGGATAAGCAGCTAATTCCCAAGCTGGCAGTTCTTGTGGATATTGGTTTGGTAACCAGTAATATTTAATCCTTAGTCCTTAAAGTTTGCTTGTGGCCAAGAGGAAAGTGAAGAAATAAGTTCTGGAATAAAAGGATATAGGAATAAAATGGAAAAGTCAGTTCTGGAAGCACTGATACATACAACCATACAAATTATTTCACTGCAACTGATGAGAGTCAATTGTCATTATTTTCACTTTCCATTTTAATTATGGATGGTTAATTACTGAAACATATCTTGGGAGAGTCTTCTCCTATTGGATACTTTAATTACAGTCAAGGTTGGCTTTTTGCATAATGCCTAACACAAAACATTTGCTGCTTATAAACGGTTAAAATATGAAGGGCATTAAGGAAAACCTCAGTGAAAGCAGCTCTCCTTGGACAAAGCTGAAATCCTACTTCCTAAAGCATGACATCAAGAACACAAATTTTGATAGGACAGAGGGAAAGAGAAAAGGGAATTCTATATGGCTGATATGATCATTGTATCCCCAATGCTAACACCAATATCACAACTTAAGAGGCACTCAATATTCAGGAAGTGAAGGCATGAAAGGGAGGATGGATATATATATATGGAATTTAGAAAGATGGTAACAAATATCCTGTATGCAAAACAGCAAAAGAGACACAGATGTATAGAACAGTCTTTTGGACTCTGTGGGAGAGGGAGAGGGTGGGATGATTTGGGAGAATGGCATTGAAACATGTATAATATCATATAAGAAACAAATTGCCAGTCTAGGTTCGATGCAAGATACAGGATACTCGGGGCTGGTGCACTGGGATGACCCAGAGGGATGGTACGGGGAGGGAGGAGGGAGGGGGGTTCAGTATGGGGAACACGTGTACAGCCGTGGCAGATTCATGTTGATGTATGGCAAAACCAATACAATATTGTAAAGTAAAAATAATAATAATAATAACAATAAAAGAAAAAAGAAAGGGAGGATGGAGGAGGGAAATGAGTTAACCCATTCTTGACCCTCTTCTAATGTGCAAATACCCCTGGAGGGATAATATATATATTTTTTCTCCAGCTCTTCTGTTTGAATATATTTAACAGATCTTATTGTCCTGGCTGTAATGACAAGGAAAGCAGTGAACAGATGTATCCTCCATTTAGTCTGCTTATTTACGAAGGGCATAAATTGTTGTAACTCAACAACAGCTTATATTTGAAGTATTTCTCTAGAATAAAAATATTTTCTTCAAGCACTATTTAATTAATTCACCAGTGGAGGGTATGTTTTTGAAGTCCTTTTTGTTCCCACCCAGCTAAGGAAACTGAGTTTCAAAGGGTTAAGTCCTTAGAAGACTGGCAGCCAAGCAAATCTTCATTCTTTTTAAAATTCATTCAGTTCTCAAAGCCATTTAAATTGCTCCTGCAGAATCCAAACAAAAATGTCTCACCAAATTTAAGAAACACAGAAAAGCTAAAGTGTTGGCTTATTTTTAGAACTGTCAACAGACTTTCATCTGTTACCATAAAGTGCCTCAATCAAGATGTTTTAATATAACATCCAGAACAGAGTCAGATATTTACATATTGAACAGATATTTTGTTCCTTGTATGGTGTAGGCTTTTACCAGCTACATTTTTCAGATGTCTCTTTCTCTCTCACTATAATGCTTTCTGTTGTTTTTTTTTTTAATCTTGAGAAAAGGATTGAATTTTCAGAAAATATGTGCCTTAAAGAGTCACTAAATTTTAACACATAAACTTGAGTCTTTGAAGATCTTCCTGCAGAGAGGTATACTAAAAGCTTGTTTTAGTCATTCTTACTGGTGGATGGTTGCCCTCTGGTCCCAGTTACACACGTTGGAGAGCTACTAACTAGACCTAGCAGAGGTTAATTGTTGATACTTAATCAGTGTGGAAGACGGCAGATATGGGGACCATCACACTTGGCAGGAATCACCATATCCTGCTGGGTGCATTTAGATCAATGAGACTGTGAGTCTGTTATCAAGAGCCAGATTTGGGCAGAATAAAAATCTATCATTTTGCTCATCTCCTCAAATCTTCTACATCATTTCACCAACAAAAGGATCTTAATTTATGGATTATAGAGTGTATTATAAAGTTATTATATAGTAGTATTATATAAAGTGGTATTATAAAGTGGTGAAGAGCTCAGCCGCTTGGGTTAGTCTGTGGATTTTAATCCTGGGTCTAACCCTTAGGCACTGCATGATTTTGGGCAAATAATACAACCTCTGCTGGCCTCCATTTCCTCACCTGTAAAAGGTGGGTAATAGTAACACTCAATTTACTGGCTTATCTCAAGGTTAAATGTGTTGATATGTGTGTAAAGTGCTTAGAAAAACATCTGGTACATTATAGGTCAATAAACAACTATTTGGGGGTTTAAATTCTGTTGTTTATCCTTGATCTCACTTTCTGTAAGTGACAGAGAATACTGGATTGGGTAGCCTATCCCTTCTCCAGTGGATCTTCCTGACCCAGGAATCGAACCAGGGTCTTCTGCATTGCAGTAGGATTCTTTACCACCTGAGCTAACAGTCTAGCAGAGCAAGAGGTAAGTGAGTAGGCAATTTTAACACACTGTGCTACGCACTTTTTTTTTTTTTTGGTATGCATAAGCTTCTACAACATTAGGGAAGGGGCATTAACATGGACCAGGGAGAGGGACATAAAAATAAATGTTGCCTTTATTTTTTAGCTTTATCTTTTTTTTTTTTCTTCTGATCACACCACATGGAGCTTGTGGGATCCTAGTTCCCCAACCAGAAATTGAATCCAGGCTGCCAGCAGTGAAGGTGCTGAGTCTGAACCACTGGACCTCCAGGGAATTCTCAAGGCTTTATTTCAAGGTGTTAATTGCAAGAAAAAAAAAAAAGAGAGAAAGAGAATAAAATATTACAACCTTCAATTGCTTCCTATTGCATATGGTGGACTGCAAATTCCATAGTTGCAATCTGGCCTTCAAACCCGCCATAAAGCAGTCTGAACTGAGCCCTCTAGCAGCTTCCCAAGCTTTAGAACCCAGTCAATTTCTCTTTTTACAGTTCCTCAAAGAGTTACCTCCCTAGCACCTTTTTTTTTTTCCTTTGCTTATTTAGTTGTCTCACCCTGCAATTGCCTTCTGTACCTTTACCATTTTTCAAGAAACAGCTTAAATGATCCCCCTCATCAGGAAAACCTGCTAATATGCCCTAGTCAGAATTAATATTTTTCTTCCCTCACATCACTCCTTGCTTCCACTGATGAGTTATCTAGTGGATCCTGTTTGAGCCTGAGTCTTTCTTCCACTGGCCTGTGCCCTAATAAAAGGCAGGTGCCGTGTCTCATTCATCTTTGGGTTCCCCAGAGGGGCTCTTACATTAACTGACACCTAGGAGTTGCTCAGTAAGTGCTTGTTGAATTAAATGGTTGAGAAGGCATTTTTATTCTTTGTGATCTTCAGGCACTTTCCTAAAAGAGCCTCTACTCAAATGATTGAACCTTTTGGCTGAAGACATTCATGTTTTTTTTCCAACTCTGAGGGAGAGGATTTTTAAAAGAAAGGGGGAAAAAATCTTCCATGTGACTATTCAAAACTCATAAAAACAAAGTATTATCTTACTTTGAAACTGACAGAAATGGCTCTGAATTCTTACTCGACTGGACAGAGGACAGTGAATGAATTTAGATGAATTCAAAAATCTGAACTGAAACTGAGGTATTTAAATGGCTCTGTACTTTCTGACTATGAAGTCTTAATTAGTAAGCATTTTGTGTTTACATTTGCAGAGTTGAATAATTTACATATAGGGTTAACCATAACGTTTGTTTGGGTTTTTCCGTATATCTGATGAACTTTTGGGCCAACCCAACAGATTATAGCCCAATGAATAAAGTGATAGCAAAAAAAAAAAGAGCAGAGAGTTATAATCTGGATAATGGATGTGTAGATAAAAAGCAGAGGAGGGTAAAATGCTTTTGTATAATTTACTTATAGAATAGTTTTACATTTTCAAAGGAAAAAATAGCTTATATAATCATGTCTTCACAATACTAATGCAGTGGGAAGTCCCAGCAGAGTCCTGACTATTTCCAAGAGAGATGAGGAAACAAAGGCCAGTTTAAAGTCACGAGACAGCCTGGGAGCGCTGGACTGGAAACTTTATCTCCTGACCATCAGTCCTCTGATGGTTTCACCAGTGCAAGCCCATGATGCTTCCAAAGCATCATAAATTACACTCAGTGGAAACATACAACTTCTACGCAGAGGTAGAGACTTGTAACCAAACTGCGTTTCTCATGTGTCCTTCAAAGTGAATACTGTGGTCCCCATTCAGACTCAGGATTTGACCTAAGTGACTGTGTAATCGCTTCTACCTTGTATCAGTGGCTTTCCAGGAGCTGCCATAATGATAAAGCATTAGAAAAACAAATTGCACAAGTTCTAGCTGCTGTATGATTGCACAGAAATGTTCGACCAGACATTTGAAATACGCTGTAGACTGTGACCGGAGAGAGGGACACAGCGGAGGTAGGGGTGATGGAGGGAGACCAGGGGCTGCGGACATTCTAGGAGGAGCCATTCTCTGCTGATTCTTTGGTAACGGGGGCAAAGAACTTTTATTCTATACTTTGTCAGCTGGACTTCTAAAAGCAGAATGGTTAAGAATGACAGTGCTGGATAAGACAGCTTGGATTTGAATTTTGGTTCTACTATTTAATGTGACTTCCAGAATCTTCTGTGTCAGAAAACGTGGGATAAAGATGGTTATCTTCTTTATAGCATTACTACACAGGTTAAATAATATATGTAGAATAGCTTAGCAAAAATTTGGTACTTAGTAAATCCCCAGTAATTTAGCTATTATTAGTAGTAGTGGTATATATTAATAGAATTATTCAGGTTGCTTTTCCATATATGATAATATAATAAAAAAGCAGAGATGAGGGGTTGGGTGGATGTGAAGACAGGGCAAATGAAGAAAAAGAAGGGTATTGGTGGGAAGAGATTAAACATGATGTTGGAGACAGATTTCAAGTTATGAATATGACACAACTTAATCAGGATTTCATTTCTCTTGAAAGAGAAAGATGCCTAGATTGATGAAGCATGAACACATGAGGACCAAGAGTAAATGGTCCATTAAAAAGACTTACTATTTTTATTAAAATGTCATCATTTTTTTAAATTCCAAAACTAGGATATATTAGCTTTGACAATGCTCACATCCTTGTTCTGGGCATCAGGCTTTGATTGGCCGTTGTGGGAATTTCCTCTGCCCTGGAAGACAGTGGACTGGCCAACCAAGTCACTCTCCAACTTTCATGAGCAACAGTCCCAAACACCATGATCAACAAGTATTTTCTCAAGGATAAGGTGGCTTAGGGGGATTTATACATCTCTTGCCTTCATTTATAACCTCAGAGTGTGAAAGGAACATGCCATCTTATCTGTCTTTTTAGAGAATCCAGGAAAGCCCTCATAGTTTCATTTATTAAAAATATTTTTTATGCTGAATCTAGAAAAATTGTATAGATTATCTGATTTGCAAAACAGAAATAGAGACAGAGACATACAGAACAAACATATGGACTCCAATTGGGGAAGAAGGAGGTGAGATGAATTGGAAGATTGGAACTGACACACATATACTATTGATATTATATATAAAGAGGTAACTAATGAGAACCTATTATTCAGCTCAGTTCAGTTCAGTTCAGTTCAGTCACTCAGTCGTGTCCAACTCTTGTGACCCCATGAATCACAGCACGCCAGGCCTCCCTGTCCATCACCAACTCCCAGAGTTCACTCAGATTCACGCTCATGGAGTCAGTGATGCCATCCAGCCATCTCATCCTCTGTCATCCCCTTCTCCTCCTGTCCCCAATCCCTCCCAGTATCAGTCTTTTCCAGTGAGTCAACTCTTCACATGAGGTGGCCAAAGTATTGGAGTTTCAGCTCAGCATCATTCCCTCCAAAGAAATCCCAGGGCTGATCTCCTTCATAATGGACTGGTTGGATCTCCTTGCCGTCCAAGGGACTCTCAAGAGTCTTCTCCAACACCACAGTTCAAAAGCATCAATTCTTCGGCACTCAGCCTTCTTCACAGTCCAACTCTCCCATCCATACCTGACCACTGGAAAAACCATAGTCTTGACTAGACAGACCTTTGTTGGCAAAGTAATGTCTCTGCTTTTGAATATGCTATCTAGGTTGGTCATAACTTTTCTTCCAAGGAGTAAGCATCTTTTAATTTCATGGCTGCAGTCAGGGAACTCTATTAAAGTGCTCTGTGGTGACCTAAATGGGAAGGAAATCTAAAATAAAAGAGGAGATATATGTACAGCTGATGCACTTTGCTATATGGTAGAAACCAACAATAAACATTTTGTGACTCAGCACCTGTTAATAGCTACCAAAACTTTGGTTGACAGAGATTACTGAAGGTGGTACTTTCTGATTGCATTCTCACATTCCATTTTCCTGAATACCCCTGGCTATACTCTGGACTAAACTAGACTTTTAGAGAAAAATGAATTGATATTGTATCCTACTGGTGACTTATGAAGTTGTTTTCATTAAAGTGCAGTTTGGCAGATAGCATCAGCATATATTAAGAGACAGTCCAAGAAAAAAAAAAAAGGCCTATAAAACACGTGACTGTACGAAAACAGTTGAAGATTTTGTTCCCTATGAGACACAATGACCACTTTGTGACGGTCCATGGGGGAAATGTCTCTATCACTTCCTAGTCAGCAGCAGTCAGCCCTCTGCTAAGCAACTGGTTTTTCTCTCATGGATGCTATAAATTGTATAATTCATTATGTATCCCCCTTTGCACTGGATGCTAGAATCTGAGCCAAATTTTTGTCTAATCATGAAAAAAATATATATATATATATAACTTTTAGATACATTTTTGTATTTTCCTGGCTTTATTTCACTTTTCTACCATTATATTCTCTTTGTAATTCTCATTATTAAAAATTTATTTTACCTAGCCATATTGTATGCTGACTTCAGTCATATGCCATAATGTAATGAATAATGAATGAACAAGCGAATCAGTACTTCTGATGATGAAGTTATTCCATTCTATTTAACAGGATGAAGGACAGAGGCGTTCACCTATAGAGACATCTATATATGTATACAGAGTTCAAAAGTTCAGATACCAAGGATTCTAGATGCAGGCAATCACCAGATCGAGTTGAGCTGTTCAAACATGTTGGATGCAATATCTCCCAAAGTCTTTCCCTCATGGTGTCATGATGGTTGCTGCTGCTCCATCATCCTGCTGTTGATCCAAGCAGGAGGAAAGGAATCGGAGCTGAGGTACTGCCAGGGCACAACCGTGTACCTCTCAGTGGTGAGAACTGTGTCACACTGTCACCCATACTTACAAGGGAGACTAGAAAAGACAGTCTAGAAACTTTACAGCCTATAGTATAGGGACAGGTAAGTGAGTAGGGATGGGATTAGGTACTGGGTAGAAGTAAAACTTAGTCACACAGTCGTGTCTGACTCTGCAATCCCATGGACTGTACCCTGTCTGGCTCCTTCATCCATGGAATTCTCCAAGCAAGAGTACTGGAGTGGATTGCTATTTCCTTCTCCAGGGGCTCTTCCTGACCGAGGGATCAAACCCAGGTCTCCTGCATTGCACGCAGATTCTTTACCAACTGAGCCCCTAGGGAAGCCAGAGTCATAGGTACTGGGTGTGACAAAATAAATTCTGCCTCCACCATCAACCATGGAAATGCAGCAATCTGTTAAAATAACACAAAGCTTTCAACCATCAGTTGAAGTTTGAGCCATAGTCTCTGTTTCCTAACTTTTCAAGGAAAATAAAGATTCGAATTTAAAACAGAAGTTTTTCCCAAATGGTAATTCGTGTAAGGGCTACAACAAATCTTGATGGTGGAAAGGCATTTTTTGTAGACAATTTACTAGGCATTGTACCTATGAAGATTGATCTCAGGGCATGAATGTACTAATTCTGGATGGCGTTTTTCTTTTAGAAAGTAGATTATCTAAAACTCTCCAGTTACCCAGAGTGTAAATCATCATTTACTTAGCTTTATTTAAATCAGAGGAAAATATATGAAGAAGGTGAACTAACAAGGCACTATCTCTATGATTTATATTTACTAAGACTTCCATGTTCTGCTTTGTAGCCATTCCCTGTTGTACAAGCTGCTATGACTAACCCATAACTGTTCCTCTAGCACTACCAGCTGGATTGACAATTCTAGAATTTTTGATGGAACAAACTCCAGGTTATGAAGTTAATGCTCTTCTTTGGTTTTGAGAAACTTTCATAATCAATTCTAATAAATTTGCCATAAGTTCCTTCAGTTCAGTCAATTGTCTAATTTCAAGGTCTTATCTAATGCATAATAGCTGTAGAGGAAATCCAAGTTTCAAGGGCATGCTTTCACAGCAACCATATACTAGAAACAAATGGGTTTCTAAGACAGAAGCATGGAAACTCTAATTCATTACATGAGGAAATAGAAATAGAATTAAATAATAAATTAACCACAGTAGCAAGTATATTAACATTTTTGTGTGCTCCAAAAAGAGAAAACACTCATCTTGCAAATCCTCTGATTAAAAGCTGGGTATAAAAGCATTTATACCCAATCAGTCCATTCTAAAGGAGATCAGCCCTGGGTGTTCTTTGGAAGGAATGATGCTAAAGCTGAAACTCCAGTACTTGGCCACCTCATGAGAAGAGCTGACTCATTGGAAAAGACTCTGATGCTGGGAGGGATTGGGGGCAAGAGGAAAAGGGGACGATGGAGGATGAGATGGCTGAATGGCATTACTGACTCGATGGACGTGAGTTTGAGTGAAATCTGGGAGATGGTGATGGACAGGTAGGCCTGGCTTGTTGTGATTCATGGGGTCGCAAAGAGTTGGACACGACTGAGCAACTGAACTAAACTGATAAAAACATTTTCAGTGGACAACAGGGGTCTAAGTCACTTTACATAAAGAAGGAATTCACAAAGACTTTCCCCCAAAGAGATGACTTTGTCAAACTTGATAAGAGGCTCAAGAAACTTGGGATTTTGTTTGACTGCAGGATCTGAACTTACTTATCCTGGTTTACTGGTCTAAGTAACAGTTTAATAACTGAAAATTGGGTGCTCCAATCTCTGTCTTACCAATGACTTTTCTCTGACCTTGGATGAGGCACTTGATGCTACAGAAATATTTTTGCAGGCTTTTATTTTTGTTATTTACAATGAAAATAACTTCTAAAAATGATAGGTCAAATATGCAAGTCAAAAAACAGAGAAATTAAGCTAGTAACAATGTGTCTTCACTCCAAATGTAGATTTGTTTGCCATTTATATGATTTCACCTTTTTTTGTAGGAAGCTCAGGGCCTTGAACAAAAACAAAATCAAACATTGTCTTGTTTCACTGAAGTTTCTGTCTATATCAAAAATGTCTACTATTAAAATGCCATTCTTTATAATTGTTGGCAGCATTTGGTGAACCACTAAAAATACACTTTTGTACAGGACTAAGAGAAGATTAAAAAAAAAAATCTATTTCTTGACGAGTAGACAATTCCCCCGGTTTGTGGGAAGTGCTACTTGAAATAAAAGGATTTGCCCAAATGACCTTTCGAGTTCTTGTCTAATCAGTCTGACTGCTGCTCTGCTTTAGGAGAAAGAACTTAACTACTAGATCCTAGTATGCAACATGTACACACATATGCGCAAACACGCCACATGTCCATGTATCCATATACACCATGTGTACTTACATGGGAGAGACACAGAAAGAACAGGTGTAGAGACAGAAGAGAGGAAATGTTATGACCAAATGCTTAAAAAGTGATAAGCCTGAGAAAAATAGCAGGAAAAGCAAGGCTTCCATTAACTCCTGCCCTACATTTTAATGTCTGGAGTCAAAAGATCACCCCAGTGTCCCTTGCCAATGAGAGGCACATTCATGCGCAAAACGATGTTCCAACTTTGCATCAAAAAGTAGACTGAGGAACAGAAACCACCTCCATAGAAATGGCATCTCTTCTCTTGCTCATTAAGAAAAACATCAAAACGTTAAGAATGAGAAAGAGTACAAATTGGGTATCCTCAAATAAATAGAAGTGTGAACTTCTTATGCTGGAGTCAGATATTGTTTGCCTGAGACTGAATCAACTCTATGAAGTCCACTCAACAGAATTATAATTTTACATACTCTCATTATTAGAATTAATATATTTCTTTGATGATTTAAATCTAGAGATGTAGCAGTTTTCTTTTATTGGTTAATGCTAATAATAATTGCAAATATTTTAGAAAAAATGCCAGGAACTTTTCTCAGCATTTTGCATTCAGCACACATATACTCACCATGGTCCTATGATGTAGGCACTATTATTATTCTCATTTTCAGAGGTGAACATTTCTAAGCAAAATTTCCCCAAAGCACACAACCCATTAAGGATTATATGCTGGGATGTGAGTTCAGTCCACGTGGGTCCCTGCCCATAACTGGAACACTGCACTACCATCTAAGAGTGCTTTATATTCAATCAATTTTCAATCAATCAATCTTACCTCAAAGAGTGGAAGGAGAGCATTCTCAAGAAGACAAACGTTATTACATCACAATTGTTTCTCTTTAAGTACTCTGTTACTTCTGTGTGAAACAAAATTTTATGAAGATTTGCTAATCTCTCAAGATTCTAACAATAAAAGCCCAAGTGAATAATGGGTGTTCGGCTTTTAACCAGAACATGTGGGGTCACGTTCTTTTAGTACATGTCATCAACCAGTCCTTTCTACTAGCAAACATTCTGCTACAGAGCATGGCTCAGGGTTCCAAAGGAATGCTCAGCTCAAGGATGTACTAAGCATCATAATCCTACAACACCTGCTAATCTACAATAAAGAGCAACTGGGCTAGACCTCGGGGGAACACAGCTTAGCTTCAGCTTTGTGATGTGGAGATGATATTAACCTCTTCAGGGAGGATGAATGCATGAATGAGAAAACAGATGCATAGATAATTTACAATTCTTGGTAGCACCTTGGCTAGTCAATCTATTGCTTTTTCTGTTTTCATTACATCCAAATAGAATTCTACGGGAATTCTTAGAAATCTCATTCTCTTTAGTTTCCACTAAAACCTTTTGGCTCTTTCTGAATCAATCAAACTGTACTGAGGAATTATTTATCTCTAGTTCTTCCACTGTGTGTCAGAGGAGTGGTTTTCTTTGAACAGTGGAAAGGCCCACTACAGAACAATATGACTGCTGAAGAGAGTCTCTTTCAACAAAAGATCTGAAGGATGAGAAATCTCAGGTCTCACACTGCTTTTATAAAAACTTATGTACCAAAAGAAGAGAGGCGAAAAGCAAAGGAGAAAAGGAAAGATATACNATTCTCAATTTATAAATATTTTTTATTAGAACTTATTGCTTAGTATTTGATGATTTACCCTTTTTATGTAATCTCATAATTCTTAGATGTTTCACAGTGAAAAAATAAATCTGCTTCCATAGTAAGGCCAATAACTCTGGAGGAATATGTTATATGAGCCACTCCTAATTTTCTATTGTTATATTTGTATCAAATAGCATAAGAATAATATCACATAGAGAGACTTTTGTAAAACACAAAACCTCTGGTTAATAAAATGAATCAAACTAAATAATGCTTTTTGACCTTTACCACAATTTGGAGAACATTAATGCTTGTGGCTGATAACAAGTCAATCATTTATATAATGATATCCATTAAACCTCATGGACATCAAAGGCATTATTCATGTATATTAATCAGCTGCTTTGGCTAAGCCTAGCTAATTTCTTTCCCCTGGGCCACCAGTACCATTAGTAACACATTACTCCCATCACTCAAAAAGCTTCATGATGAACCTCTGCCATTGTTTGATATGTGTTACCTCCTTGGCATTATTAAAAGGTGCCATTTCATTATTTATATATGCACCTAATTGTTTTTCAACTGAGAGTATTAAAAAAATAAATCTGTCATATAAATGTGTACAATGACAAATAACTCAACAACTGTTTTACAGGAATCAATTAGCCTGATTACTCTGAGGACAGTGTGTGACTTGGTAAAGGGTTTAACAAGACTTTTATTTCTTTTAGCTTCTGGACTAAGAAGAGTTTTCCACTGACTCACATTAGAATTAATTGAGATTCTTGACGATTTTTAACACAAAATGACTCAATGCTATTGCTTCAAATAATCAGTGTATTTACTACACTTCTTTACAGTTGATGAAGGCAGGCTTAATTAGAGGAATAGAAAGAAAGTTGAGTAAAGGTGACTTCCAAAAACACAGAGAAATGATGAAGGCTCCCTCTTGAATAAAAATGAAGATATGTGAAAGTTAAAGTTTTTAAAGTCAATGGTAGAATTCTGGGAATATAAATTATAGGCATATGGAGAAATAAATAAGATTCTCTAAATTTTCAAATGAACATCTTAGAAATTATTACAATAAAAGTCATAGTATAACCTTATCACTGCCACTCATGCATCAGCTCATCAAAGAATAGACTACAGTAATGATAATATATGTATAGTATTCTTACTCTGCTAAACATTTGTTTGCATTAGTCCAGGTAATCTCAACAAGTCTATCACATAGGCTCCCTTATTATCTGTATTTGATAGATTGACAAACTAAAGGTTAGAAAAGTCTAAGTTCACACAACCATTGACAAAATACAGATTCAAACCCAGATCAGTCTGTTACTATTATCAAAAAAAGTAGTGAGAANCTGCAATCACCATTTGCAGTGATTTTGGAGCCCCCAAAAATAAAGTCTGACACTGCTTCCACTGTTTCCTCATCTACTTACTTTTGCAATAATAAAGCAAATGCTATTAAAAAAGTAAAAGTATGTATATATTTCTTTAAAAAAATTAAAATAAGAAAGCAAGACTGTAAAGGCTATGAAAATTTAGAAGCCATTACTATATAATTTCTCATTTTACAACAACCTCTAAACTGAAGTTGCAATGATAAAAGACAAATGATCTTGAAGTCTGACCTTGAGTCATTCTACCTGCACAGAAATTTCCTCAACTGCACAGTGAATAAAACAGACCTGCTTTACCCGCTTCACAAGGCTACAGTGAGGCTCAAGCGAGATAATATACGTGAAAACTGTGTGGGGAATATAAGCTGTGTGAGCACCTTTTTATATAAAATACTAAACACCTTATTTTATATAAAATATAAAAGTGAATATTATTATAATATGCCCATAAATTATATGTAGGGACTGTGAGAAGTTTTTTTTTTCATTACTATTCAGATGGATACAATACTTATACATCATCTAAGAGGTCTGTATATTTCTCAGTAATCATAGTTATTCTTTTCTCTTTCAAGTTTTCCATTTGGGCAAATAGGGCACTGCACAAGTAATATTAAAACAGACTTTCAAAGTGTCAATATTTTTGCTTATACTGTCATCTTAGTCCTATCAACATATAGTCATCTTTTTAAGTCAGCAGGAAAAGAAATTGAGCACTTTTTATATTAAAATGGGAAACTAAAATGAGGAAAAAAAATTTTGGAGTATAACTGTCATAATATTTTCAAATAATAATATGCTGGTAAAATTAGCTTCATTGCATGCAGTGATTCTTCCAAATATTTCTTTTTTTCTCTCACCCTCTCCTCCCTTCCCCTTCCAGATATTTCTTAAAAATAATTTATTTATTTATCTGGCTTCATCAGATCTTAGTTGTGGCCAGTGGGCTCAATGCTTAGTGGTTGCATTATGGGGGCTTAGTTGCCCCGTGGTATGTGGGATCTTAGTTCCCCAACTGAGGGTTGAACCCACATTCCTTGCATTGGAAAAGTGGATTCTTAACCACTGAAGCACCAGGGAAGTCCCTTTCATAGATTTCTGGACTTTTTGGGAAAGATTAGGCTATCTAATGAGTTGCATGCACGCTAAGTCACTTCAGTCTGTCCTGGACTGTAGCCCGCCAGGTTCCTCTGTCTACGGGATTCTACAGGCAAGAATACTGGCGTGGTTGCTATGCCCTCTCCATGAGATCTTCCCGACCCAGGGATTGAACCCGAGGTTCTCATGTCTCCTGCATTGACAGGTGGGTTTGTGACCACTAGTGACACCTGGAAGCCCACCTAGTTAATTAGTAAACGACAAACTGCTGGAGCAAGACAGGGCATTCCCCTCCAGTGACGAGGGCTTTGGGATTGAAGAGGGTCTATAACAAGTAACTCTAAGTTTCACTACATGAGATGAAAATTTTGATTTCTTTGCTTCCTTCCTGACTCCTACTATGTAAACTTAGCCTTTCTGAGCAAGAGTTTGTCTCCTGTAAATTAAAGACAAATGAGAAACACGCTTGCGGCCAGAGCGGACATGCGTGTTCTGCTGCTGCCCGGGCTTGGGCCCATCTGCTCTGATGGCAGGATGCCCGCTGGCAAGCTGGCCCCTTCTCCTTCAGCAGAGCTGCCAGCCTTCCAAGGGTCTGTGTGTGGGTGCACTGTGGTGAGAGCTGGCTTTCCACAAAGAGCCCTTCCACCCAACCTACATATGGGTCTGTTTGCACTTGAGCACACTTGCTGGCTCTCATGTGTCATAAAACAAATGCTCTGAGCATGAATAAAAAGAGGACAGAGCTGCACTAGTATTTCAGCATCAGTGAGCATGGACCTCACGCAAAACTTCCTGTAAAGCACAGCTCATAGTGGACAAGGAAGCTGTGCACGGGAGAGGAAGGAAAATTGCCCATCTGTTTGCTTCAAGTGTGAGAAGTAAGAAGGAATATTCGCCTAAGGTCCCAGAGTCAGCATTTTTATCATTTCGAGTAAAGTTTCCCTCCCTCCGGTATTTCTATACAGGTCTGGCAGAGACAGTAAGTGCGGCTGGAGTCTTTCCCTGTCTGTGGGACAAGCCTGACTGGATGTTGTCTGCCCCCCTCATTCAATTTAAATCTGACAGCCCTGGAGCAAAGGCCAGGAGCGAAGTCTGGCACCTTCAGAATAGGGGATAATAGTAAAGTATTCTCAAGACTAGCTGTCCTAGGAATGGCTGTGTTCTTTATAAATATTAAAGAGCAATAACAAAAGGCAAACAAAACCATGAATAAAATGATTGACAGAGATCAAGACTTCTGTCATCTAAATTTTACAAGCCTTCCACATACGTCTGAGGGGCAAGAATCAAAAGCATGCTGTGGATAACCCAGAAGGATAACAACTGCTATACTGACTCATTCATTCATTTATTCAACACATACATAATGGGCCCTGACTAGGTGCCAAGCGCTAGGCATACAAAGGTGAACAGACACAGACAGAACCCCTCCCCCACAGAGTGTGCATTCTAGTTGGGAAGAGAGACAATAACCAACCAAATATATGTATGTTGAAACTTCACTGGTGGCCCAGTGGTTAAGACTCTGGGCTTCAAATGCAGAGAGTGTGGGTTCGATCCCTGGTCACAGAACCAAGATCCCACACATGCCTTGTAGTTTATTAAAAAAAAAGGGGAAAAAAAATTATTACCTACAGTGGTAGGTAGTCATAAAGGTTATAAAGATAAGTAAAGGAAAAGGGATACAATGTGGCAGGTGTACTGTTATAGATAGAATGGGCAGAGAAGGTCTTACTGAGAATGATATTGGAAGAGAGACCTGTGTGAAGTAGGAGAGTGAGCTGTGGGAAGCTCTAGGGGAAAAGAAGCCTAGCTATGGGAAACTGGTTGTGTGCAACAGCAAGTGCAAAGGCCCTGAGGTCAGCAAAAGCTTGGCTTATTTAGAGAACAGGAGTGAAGTAAATCCTTTGGCCACCTGATGCGAAAAGCCAACTCATTAGAAAACATTCTGATGTTGGGAAAGATTGAAGCTAGGAGGAAAAGGGGTGACAGAGGATAAGATAGGTGGATGACATCATTGACTCAATGGACATGAGCTTGCGCAAACTCTGGGAGATGGTGAAGGACAGGAAAGCCTGGTGTGCTGCAGTCCATGGGGTCTCAAAGAGTAGGACATGGCTGAGCGACTGAACAAAAGTGAAGTAGAGGGAAGAGGGCAGGGACTATGACATGAGAAGAGAGAGACTCGATCATGTAGTACTTGTGGTAGTACTTGTGGTAATACTTGATAAGGATAATAAACTTTTAACTTAAATGTAATAGGAAGTGACCGAAAGTTTCAGAATGATGGATGAACCTCTCTGATTTGCCCTTTCATTGGATTATTCTTGCTTTATCTCTGAAAAACTAGCCATGAAATGAAAAGTAGAACAGGAAGATCAGTTAGCCAGCTACCAAAATAATAGAGAAAAAAAATCATAGTGACTTAGATTGAAGGGCTCTTGGTAGGACAGGTGAGAAGTGTTAGACTGGCATGTATTTTGATGGCACGGCTGGCAGAATTTGCTGCTGGATTGGTTACGGGATGTCAGGGGAAATACCTAGATCGGGGCATGAGCACTCGGCAGGCTGCTGGGGAGAAAGTAAGGGAAGCTAGGAGAGGACCATACAGCAGAAAAAAGAGTAATCAACTGTTCTCTTTGAAATATTAAGCTGTTGCAAATCTAACTGTATGGTTCAGATTTCTGCCATCAGAAAAAATGCAAGCAAAACACCAAGAACTCACAGGTCACATGGTGAGGACTCAGAAAGCAAAGGTTTTATTTTGTTGTTATCATTGTTACTGCTAAGCTGATGCCATCTTTTCCCTCTAAGATGTTACTCATGGAAAAGGTTTGATGAATGGGCACAGGCTGACTCAGATGGGACAGAATATGACCCAGTTCTGAACTAGAGAGAAGATCTGGGCAAAGTTATGAAGCTTTCAAAAACAAGAGTTACCTAGAAAGGAAGCGCTAGGAGCATAGCACTGGCAATCCCGGGACAATGGTCCTCAAATTCTTGCCCCACCTGGGAATTTCAAAAGATGAGGAAGGTCCTCAAGTCCTAGCTTCACCTGGGGAGCTTTAAAAGATGAGTTCTAAAGATCCACTTCAGATCTATTGCCTCAGAATCTTCAAGGACTGAGTTTCAGAATACATTATTTAAAAGCGTTCCCTGGGTAACTCCATGTTTGAAACTGCTGCCCAAGGACACGATCTTCCAAGCTCTCTCAAACATAAAATATTTGCCAACACTGGCTGTTAAGAGAGAGGGACAGAAAAAACATCATGGTCATCTTTTATCTAAACTGGGCACATAAAGCCCATCTCTTAAATACATCAAAGCATACCTATGAAAAAGCTTCACAATGGTGATTTGGAGACCACAAGAAATAGGAATGCTCCTGAACCTCAAAGAACACTTAAAACACACCAGTTTCTTTTGGAACTGTAATCGTAGCCAATGTTATTTGAGTCATACTCACACTATGGCATTTCAGAATATTTTATAATCGGGAGTTCGTAACGTGGGAGATAGATCAAGATCTGACTCCAGCAAACCATGTCACTTGAGGAAACTGTTTTTACCTCTTTCAACCAGTTTTCTCATCTTTAAATTGAGGGTTTATTGATATTAGAGATTTCTGACGAGCCCTAATATCACACATTGTTCCTGTAATTGAGATTTGGGTAAGGAGGAAACAACTTTGGCTTTTGTTTTCCAAGTCTGAATAAGCCTTCATTTGTAAGAAGGGTTCCTCTCCTTAATGTTTTCAAACATTATTCTCAATGATGTCAAAAATACCTTATAGGTAAAAAGGAACTAATATGTGCTAAAGTTTTATTATAGATAAAGTACTCTGGGCTTCTGATCATCTCCTTTGGTCCTCACTGCAATCCTGAAAGCCACAGCATTATAAATACACCCATTTCACTGATGAGAAAATTGAAGCATTAAAAAAAAAAAAATCTCTTTAACGAACACAATTTGTAATCAGAATCACTCCAGGTCTAACTCTAGCCTAAAATACACCAGAACACCAAGGTTTTACATTAAACATAATGCTTCCTCCTATTATAGAATTATGACTTCTGCTTTTGATTTAAAAGTTCAGTTCAGTCGCTCAGTCATGTCCGACTCTTTGCAACCCCATGGACTACACCATGCCAGGCTTCCCTGTCCATCACCAGCTCCCAGTGTTTACTCAAACTCATGTCCATTGAGTTGGTGATGCTATCCAACCATCTCATCCTCTGTCATCCCCTTCTCCTCCCGCCTTCAATCTTTCCCAGAATCAGGGTCTTTTCAAATGAATCAGTTCTTCGCATCAGGTGGGCAAAGTATTGGAGTTTCAGCTTCAGCATCAGTCCTTNCATGTTTCTGAGGAGATAGCACACAAAGTAAGTTCTCACAGTAAATGTGTGTTGAATTAAAAAAAAAAAGATATGCCAAAATTGAAGGCATTTTTATTGCAGTAATTGAATACTCATAGGTAAAAACATGAGCCTCAACCCAGATCTCTCATGTTACACAGAAAGTAACTCATAACACATAATGTAATTAGATTTACAATGTAAAATTGTGAAACCTTTAGGAAAAAAATGGTAATCAATCTTCAGGATCTAAGGCTACATAAATGTTCTTAACCTTGACACCAAAAGCACAATCCGTAAAAAAATGAATAAACTGGACTTCATCAAAATTAAAACTGCTTGCTCTGTGAAAGACCAGGTAAGAAGATGAAAAAGCAAGCTTAAGACTGAAGGAAAATATTTACAAACTACACATCTAACATATAGAATATATTAAAAACTCTCAAATCTTAGTGGTCAGAAAACAAATTACACAATAAGAAAATGGGCAAAAGACATGAAAAAAAAAAAAAAAACACTTCACCAAAGAGGATTGTTGTCGTTTAGCCACTAAGTCGTGTCGGATTCTTTGCAGCTCCATGGACTGTAGCTCACCACACTCCTCTGTCCATAGGATTTTCCAGGTGAGAATACTGGAGTGGGTTGCAATTTCCTTCTCAGGGGGATCTTCCTGACCCAGGGATCGAATCCTGTATCTCTTGCATTGGCAGATGGATTCTTTCCCACTGAGCTCCCAGGGACCAAAAAGGATATGTAGATGGCAAAGAAGCAAATCATTAATCATCAAGGAAATGCAAATTAAAACCACACTGTGGTATCCCTACATGCCTCTCAGAATGGCTAAAATAAGACAGTGATGACACCAAATGCTGCTGATGCTACAGAGAAAAGATCCCTCATGAAGTGTTGGAGGGAATGTAAAATGACACATCCACTTTGGAAAAGAGTTTGGCAATCTCTCACAAAACTACACATTCAGAAACTGTACTCCTGGGCATTTACATAACAGCAATGTAAACTTACATGTACACACAAGCTTATATGTGCATATTCAAAGCATATTTATTTGTAACAGCCCCAAACTGGAAACAACCCAGATGTCCATAAACAGGTGAATGGCTAAATAAGCTGACTGTGGTACATCTATATTATGAAATACAATAAAGCAATAAAAAAGGAACTATGGTTACATGCAATGAGCTACTTAGACTTTAAGCCAACAAATTATGCTGTTTTAAAAACAAAAACAAAAACAAAAACCCTCAAAAGGCTACATATAGTATATTTTCATTTATATTACCTTTTTAAAATGACATAATCATGGAGATAAAGAATAGATTAATGGCTACCAATGGCTACAGATGGAGGGGAAGGGGGACAGAAGAGGATGTGGCTATTGAAGGGTGGTACTAGGGATCCCTGTGCTGATGAAACTGTTCTCTCTTTCAACAGCAGTGATGATTATACAAATCTACACATGTAATAAAATTACACAGACCCAAACAGACACCTGGGCTTCTCAGGTGGCACCAGTGGTAAGGAACCTGCCTGCCAATGCAGTAAATGCAAGAGGCTCAGGTTTGATCCCTGGGTCGGGAAGATCCCCTGGAGTAGGAAATGACAACCCACTCCAGTATTCTTACCGAGAAAATTCCATGGACAGAGGGAGCCTGGCGGGCTACAGTCCATGGGGGCTGCAAAGAGTTGGACACTACTGAGCAACTGAGCAAACAGACACATGCACACACACACAAACTCAAAGAAGAATTTTAAGACATTAAGCAAAGGGGAGGGAGCCTCCTGTAATAGTTGAACTGTTAAATGAACACTCAGAGCTTACAAGTGAATATTTCAGGATAATCAACCTATGAAACAACTGCCACACTCTCAACCTCCACACTCCCCAATATCAATACAACACAGGGTGAAGTTCGTGTGCTACTAAAACACTTCTTTACCCCATTTCTTCTTCAAGGGTTCCTTAGACATTACGTTCAGATGGTTTACGCCGTAATAACATCAGTGCAATTTTAAGCATGCAACAGAATCACCTGAAGCTCATTTGAGAGCACAAATTGCTGGCCCCGAGAGTTTCTCATTGAGTAAGTCTGGAACAGAGGCTGAATTCACACTGCTAACAAATTCCCAGGTGATGCTGATGCTGGTGCTAGTGATCAAACCTGCGCCTCTTTAGGAACCATCAATATTACACGTAAGGTCTGTGGCTAACTCACATCTATGTGTCCTGGGTCCCTAACTTTTCTCTGATTTGATGTGGAATTAGGACAAAGATATGGAGAAGGCAATTGCACCCCACTCCAGTACTCTTGCCTGGAAAATCCCATGGACGGAGGAACCTGGTGGGCTGCAGTCCATGGGGTCGCCAAGAGTCAGACACGACTGAGTGACTTCACTTTCACTTTTCACTTTCATGCACTGGAGAAGGACATGGCAACCCACTCCAGTGTTCTTGCCTGGAGAATCCCAGGGACGCAGGAGCCTGGTGGGCTGCCGTCTATGGGGTCACACAGAGTCAGACATGACTGAAGCAACTTAGCAGCAGTAGCAGCAGCAGGNCTTTCATGCACTGGAGAAGGACATGGCAACCCACTCCAGTGTTCATGCCTGGAGAATCCCAGGGACGCAGGAGCCTGGTGGGCTGCCGTCTATGGGGTCACACAGAGTCAGACATGACTGAAGCAACTTAGCAGCAGTAGCAGCAGCAGGACAAAGATAACATGATCATAGATTTCCCTAAAAATGGAGTGTAGCATCTTGCAAGGTCTGTTTGGGTCTTTACTACCAGGGTCAGAGGTGGGTTACAGAGTAGTTAATGGGGATACCCACTTGTTCACACCACTAAGGAAGCTACTGAGACATTGTCAGAGAACTCCTGACAGCATTCCTAATTTTAGGATTTCTATGAGAAAATTTCCCACATTTCTCATATTTCATACAACAAAGCAATTTTACCTTTCTTTATTTCATGTTGTTTCACCAACTCTTGCTCTTCTGAATTGTATCTCCAGGTAGAATGTAAGCTCCCTGAGGACAAGGGAGTGATACTTTTCCACCTGATCCAAATGGTCCAGCCTTCCCACAGACACTGGTGAATGGACACCTTCATCTTCCTCTAGTTCCACTCTGAGTTACAGAAGCAGTGGAAACATCACTTTGCAAGAGACTGATGGCTCTCTAATGAGAGCTTAGAGCAAATCACTCAGTTGTCAGTTCAGCATCTGGCAGAGCTCAGGTAACATTTTAGGTATTGCTAGAGAAAATGATGTTAGCAGTAAAATACTATTTTTGCTCTGTGGTCTGCTATATGTTGTTACTCTGTCACTAGGTGAAGATGATACGTTTTGACCATATAAATGTTTTAATTTTGGAAGTGTCAATTTTACTGTTAGTATATATTTTTGGTTCAACTTTGTGCTTATCTTCTGGGTTTGCATCCATCTTGATCAGTGTTTTCTGGGGTCATGGATACAGTGATTAGTATAGTAGAACGAGTTCACAATAATATACTCCCTGGCAGCTTTAAAAGATATGAGGCGAAGACTTCTGAAAAATTGAGCTGCAAAAGCTGTCTGTGTAAATGCATGATAATCTAAAAAGGTGGCTGTTACTTTTATCACCAATCTTAAGGAACTTCTAGTTTTCTGTGGATTGTCATATCTGTCAAGTGAACCTCATTCACTACAGTCATCCTGATTATAGCAGTGACCACATCTTATGGGGAAAAAAAGTATCTTTTTCCTATCTTGACTTCCTAGTTTATATCCCATAATGTCATTACTTCTCATCACAGTAGAAAATTTCTACCCTTTTTCCACTAAAGGAGCAAAAATGGGTAAACTCTAACCTTCAAGGTACAAAACATGTCTATTAAAGCATTGTTCCTAGTTATCTTTAATATTGGAAAGAGTTGTTTAAGCTAAAAGAAGTTAAAAGAGTTGTTTTGTTCTTGAAAGATGTCTCTTAAAGGATATACAATATTTTTCCATTCTGAGAGCCCTAGGGTTTCCTACTCTTAAATTATGTACTTCTCATAAGCACTTTCAGTGAATGTGGAACCATCACCAGAGTAGGGTTATGATTGCCATCTCTGACTCCAAATATTCTTAAAGTAACAGCCCCAGACCATGTACTGCAGTTACACCATCTGCCTGTTGGATTCACCAGTGGAAGATGTGTGTGCTGAGGGGTTGAGGGGGTCTGCTCTTAGCAGGCATTTGCTTTTTCTGCCCAACAGCGTAAGGCTTACATTTCAACAGGTGCTAAGAATGTGCTAGGAAAGCCCGACACACTGCAGTCCATGGGATCACAAAGAGTCGGACATGACTGAATAACAACAAAAGAATGTGATAGGACAGCTCCTAGTGGATAAACTGGGGAAAACAGAAACAGGATTTACAGAAACATCAGAAATATGATTTATTGGTGTGTACCTGCCACTTTGAGATGAATCTATACATTTAGAAATAACTCCATTTCTCATCTAGTGAGAAATGAGCTGCGGAAGCCTAAGGTAAAAACGCAAAGTGTAACTATTTTCAGAAATGATCGAGGAAGTTGTAATACTAGGGGGTATCTCATATTTCTGTGCTATAACTCAATGCCATTATTCAAATCCTATAGCAAAATCTGCCAAACACACAGTCAGGACTGTATGATACTTCAGGTCATATCACAAGGTATGATAGACAAGCAATACTTCCCGGTAAAGGCTCAAGGAAGGTCGATGGCAGGGTGACCTCGTGGGAAAGCTGGCACATACCGAGAAAGCAAGACCCTGAATGGTGATCTGGCATTCAGCAGATGCAGAAACTCAGAAGAGAGACAGGAAACTATGAGCTCCGTCAAATTCTCCCCCAACTAACAGGAAACATGCTTGCATTGGAGCAAGTCGAAGTTTTTAGTCAATTTCACTCTATTTTCTGAGACAAAATTAACTCGGGATTTGGGGACATTCGTGAGCCTGACTTGTGCAAACTTGCCCACTATATTTGAAGATGTCTTATTACTGTTTATTGGCTTTCCCTGGTGGCTCAGGCGCCAAAGAATCTGTCTGTAATGTGGGAGACCCAGGTTCAATCCCTGGGTCAGGAAGATCACTTGGCAAAGGGAATGGCCAGTATTCTTGCCTGGAAAATCCCATGGTCAGAGGAGTCTGGCAAGCTACAGTCCATGGGGCTGCAAAGAGTTGGACAAGACTGAGCAACTAACACTTAGTTATTACTGTTTATTAAGATGTGCATGTGTGCTAAGTCACTTCAGTTGTGTCCTACTTTTTGCAACCCTATGGACTGTAACCTGCCAGGCTTCTGTGTCCATGGCATTCTCCAGGTAAGAATTCTTGAGTGGTTTTCCATGCCCTCCTCCAGGGGATCTTCCTGACCCAGGGATTGAACCCACATCTCCTGTGGCTCTTGCACTACAGGTGGATTCTTTACCAATGAGCCACCGAGAAAGTCCCTTATTAAGCTGTATGATTAGTTATTTGTACATGACTGTGATGTGTCCTTAGGGAAAAAAAATTAAGAGTGGAATCTGCTTATATGGATCTTTCACTTAATTACAAGTACAGAGAGATCAGATAAACAAACCACAAGGTACGAAGTGACTGCTCATCCTAATTGCTCATGACTCAAAAGCATCCTACCCATACAAGCAGTGCTTTGATACATTCCCTTCTTCTCCACCAACTAGAAGCTGTTCTGTCCCCACTTGATTTCTTAACACAGATGGCAAGGCCCAGCAACTCTAAAGTTATCTGGTAGCTTCATTCTTAGTTCACTAATAACTTAGTCACACACAGCGAGTATTTCAGCTCTACCTCTTCAGCAAGTTAGGTAGCCTCTCTTTTCCACCCTTTCTCATACAGAAAATGGAGCCAATAATACCATCACAAAGGACTGTTGAGAGCGTGTGAATGAAATCATACATGTGAAACGTTTAGGAGAGTTCCTGACACCTCATCATTCTCCAGTGTTTTCACTCCTTTGATTCAACTCATTTCCCTTTCTCTGTCTCCAGATTCCAGGAGCAAACTTCTGACAATTTCTATTTCCATGGCGAGAGTCTTGCCCATAGGGCAAGAATGCCCTGGTCATTCTGATCCTAGTGACAATGATAACTCTAAAAATGGCATCCTTATTTATAGCTCAGTCTCCATAAGCTTACTTAATATGACTATGCCCTTGAGAAAAAGATC
Source organism: Neotragus pygmaeus (assembly GCA_006410875.1). Lineage (NCBI taxonomy): Eukaryota > Metazoa > Chordata > Mammalia > Artiodactyla > Bovidae > Neotragus > Neotragus pygmaeus. The sequence goes on from SJYV01020686.1 coordinate 1,149,229, forward strand.
TGGTTTCTGAATTTATAAATGAGGGTCAATCTCTGGTGTGTGATGAATACACTGAAGTAATGCTTCCATGTCAACACCAACCTCTGTCTTTCCAACTTCTATAGCTCATTTGCGGGTTGACAACAGAGGCTGCATGTTACAATCATTCCAGGTTGTTTAAATTACAACCTGGAGATGGATCCATGCATTCTGATTTTTTGGAGAGATGTGGATGGACCTAGAGACTGTTATACAGAGTGAGATAAGTCAGAAAAAGAAATACTGTATATTAATGCATATATGTGGAATCTAGAAAAATGGTATGTTGTTGGGCCTATTTAGTTACTAAGTCATGTCTGACTCTTCTGCAGCCTCATGGAGTTTCACCCACCAGGCTCCTCTGTCCATGGGATTTCCCAGGCAAGAGTGCTAGAATGAGTTGTTGTTTCCTTCTCCACGGGATCTTCCGTACTCGGGATCAAACCCATCTCTCTTGCATTCTTTACCACTGAGCTACCAAATGATCTTATTTACAAAACAGAAACACAGAGGAAGACCAAGGGGGAAAGAGGGAGATGAAATGGGAGATTGGGATTGACATATATACACTATTGATACTATCTATAAAATAGATAACTGATGAGAACCTACTGAACAGCTCAGAGAACCCTAATTAGTGCTCTGTGGTGACCGATGGGGAGGAGATCCACAAAAGGGGGAATATATGTGTATGTAAAGCCGATTCACTTTGCTGTACAGCAGAAACTAACACAATACTGTAAAGCAACTATACGCCAATAAAAATTAAATTAAAAAATAAATAAAAAATAAATAAAAAATAAATAAATAAATAAATAATAAAAAATAAATAAAAATAAATAAATAAATATGTGCTTACAACCCTGGGTTGTAAGCACATATCTGGACTAATTCCTATAATTAGTATCAGCCTCAAAATCCTAAAATCAGAAAGAGAGATTCTTTTTCAGGAGATGGAAGATAGGGTTCAGGGGCTTCTCTGGTGGCTCAGTGGTAAATCATCTGCTTGCAATGCAGGAGATCTGGGTTTGATCCCTGGGTTGGGAAGATACCCTGGAGAAGGTAATGGCAACCCACTCTATTATTCTTGCTTGGCGAGTTCCATGGACAGAGGAGCCTGGCAGGCAACAGTCCATGGGGTTGCAAAGATTCAAACTTGAATGAGTTATTAACACTTTCACTTTCACTCATAGCTTTAATAAACATCTCAGATGATTCTGATACAGGTGGTCCTTGAAACATATTCTGAGACTGGTTAAAAAATGAATGGCTCATTTCATAACTCCACTGAGCTAGAAAGACATATAGAAGACATGTTGTTGTTTAGTCACTAAGTCATGTCAGACTCTTTGCGACCCCATGGACCATGGTCCACCAGGCTCTTCTGTCCATGAGATTTTCCAGACAAGAATACTCTAACAGGCTGCCATTTCCTTCTCCAGGGGATCACCTCCTGCATTGAAAGCGAGTTCTTTACCACTGGGTCACCAGGGAAGCCCCTGAAGTGTATGCTGCTGCTGCTGCTAAGTCGCTTCAGCCGTGTCCGACTCTGTGCGACCCCATAGACGGCAGCCCACCAGGCTCCACCGTCCCTGGGATTCTCCAGGCAAGAACACTGGAGTGGGTTGCCATTTCCTTCTCCAATGCATGAAAGAGAAAAATGAAAGTGAAGTTGCTCAGTCGTATCCGACTCTTAGCGACCCCATGGACTGCAGCCTACCAGGCTCCTCCGTCCATGGATTTTTCCAGGCAAGAGTACTGGAGTGGGGTGCCATTGCCTTCTCCGTCTGGAGTGTATGGTGAATACTAATTATGACAAAGGTGAGTCCTAACACAGAATATTCTAAAAAACTGAATCCAAGTGAATAATGTGGAATGGCTGATGAACTACGGAGGAAGAAAAACCAAAAATCATGGTCTTGCCATAGGTTTGGTGAGAACTTGGAGAAGCACAAGCCAGGGACTCACAGGTTTCTAGTTTCATAACTGATGAGTCTCCCTGGTGGTCTTTCAGCTCAGCTAGATGGGAGGTAGGGAGTGGGGGAAGAGAACAGAAAAGCAAAACAAAATAAGCAAACAAAAGGATGGAGACAGGAGACAAACTGGTAGGCGAAAACAAAGACAACTGACACAGATTAGGCTCTGCTCACAAGCAGACAAAAGGATGAAGACTAAGAAAGAAATGAAGCACTGATATCTGCCACCTTTTCCCCTCCCTTAATCACCAGCTTAACCCTAAAATCAGAACCAAAACATATTCCACATGCTCAACCAAGTGAAATCACAGGGCTATATTTTTTCCCCTTGGATGATGGTGGCTGGGTAAAATGGGATTATTTCACCGTTGTAACCACTCCAGAGCAGATTGATGTTTATCTGTTTTGTCAATTCAAGAATGCAAACTATAAAAATATGAACCAACTCTCAATCTCATGTCTAAAATATTAGAGGTATTTATAAAATGAGAACATTTAATTTATAGCTGTTATGTCACATGCTCCTGGAAAAATAAGTCATAAGAAGAAAAAAAATTCTTAAGCCAATGAAGGGGAGAAAAAAAGGAAAAGAAGAGCAAAAAAAGAAAATGAAAAAATGCACAAACAGACCATACTGACATTGAGGAAAACAAAAAAGAGCAGTCAGATGCTTTGAAAGGCTTTCCGGTTTTGAAAATCTGATTCATAGTTTGATCAAAGATTCAACATCAACCTGACTCATATATCACTTCCTAAAAGCTATTTAGCAGCATTAGCAGAAATATTACTTTGAATGCAATCTCATGGTAAACATTACTTGGGCAGTGTTTAGGTTAAAAGGAAGAGTCAGAATTTATCTGCATATGGAAAAAAAAATCACCTGACACATTTTGTGTGTATAAATAGAAACTAACACTGTGTGGGAAAATCTGGACAACTGCCTGCAGAAGATACTTCCCTTCTTGAATCCCCCTCTCCTTGCCCCCATTTATTGTGGAGGAACTATTTGTCTTCATATTTAAGCCTTACCTAAGCATTTTGGTGATGATTAAACAACCACATTTAAAAATGCCAACCAAGTGATTCCTCTGAGAAAGAACACATCTGACTAGTACCACCAGGGCTAGGGGCCTTTATTTATAAAGGATGAGTGTGTGAGGAAACATCTGCTCCACCATTTCAAAATATGTTTTCTAAGGAGTGGCTCCTCCAACCTGCCCAAATGGTCTTATTTAACAAACACTGTATAATGAAGGTTTGGAAAATCTTCTCCCCAAAACAATGTTGAGGCACAACCATTTAAACACCCGAGCAGGATGAGTAAATAAAAAATATAATCAGCTTGAAGGCACAAAGGGAACAGAAGGAATGAAAAACACAGTATAACTGGTTGTGGGGAATGTTGAAAGGGTAAGAGAATATTTTTCTGGACCCAGAATGTGTGCCATTATTATTTTTTTTTTTGGCAGGGCCACATGGCATGCAGAATCTTAGCTCCCTGACCAGGGATAGAACCCATACACCTGGCAGTGGAAGCACAGAATCTTAACTGGAAGATCACCAGGGAAGTACCCGGAATGGGTCATTTTAAATCAAAAGCATATAAACTGTTCTCAACTCATCCCCCTAATTTATTTATAAAAAGAAAAAAAAGACACCTTTAAAAAGGTGCGGGGAGTAAATGGTATGTGGAACTGAAATTTATGATTTATAGAAACCAAAAAAATATATTTAAATATTACATATAGTAAAATGTGATGATCAAAAATCTAAAATATTAGTCACCCAAAGTCATGGGTCTAAGTAAACTCAAATCTATTATGTTCTCTATGTTTAGTGAATTGCTAATTGAAAGCATAAACTAATATAAAACACCATCTTTAAAATGAAACTGACCTGTATTTAGGACTATATGCCATGATGTGTTAGTCACTCGATCGTATCCAACTCTTTGCAACTCCATGGACTGTAGTCCACCAGTCTCCTCTGTCTATGGGGATTCCTTAGGCAAGATTACTGGAGTGGGATGTTGCCATTTCCTTCTCCAGGGAATCTTCCCGACCCAGGGACCAAACCTAGGTCTCCTGCATGGCAGGCAGATTCTTTGCTATCTGAGCCACCGGGGAATCTATCTGTATTTTATTATCATCAGAAAATATTTTTTCATCTTTTACCATTTACTTCTTAATTGATTTTGTCTTACTCCGTCCTGGGGTTTATAACTGCACCCCAAATATAAACTCTTTATTCAGGAACGTAGCTTCTCTTTCCTAAGGACAACCTTGGAGCCAAGATTCCCTTTAATCTCATATGACCCCAGAGAAAAATGCCAGCCTGCAATAGAAAATGAATCCCCCATAGTGGAGCTGATGTGGTAATGATAATGATGAATCTGGACATCTGCATATGTGTCTGTCTCTAACAATATTGTGTGACAAGATCTCCCAAAATGAATCTTCTTCAAGGGATGCAGAGACGCCCCCACCCTCACCTCCAAATATCCTCATGCCTGGTGTCAGCCCCAGAAAACGTCATGAAGACAGCCAGAAAAACCCATTAATGTGAGACTCAGCAGCTACGCAGAACCAAGGCAGGGAAGCGTCGGCATGGCTGCACTTTTTGGTTTCCATCACGGAATAAGGCCATGCAGCAGTCATGACTGTTTGGCTTAAGGATACAAAACAATTGTGCAAATCACTGAGACATCTTCAACGAAAGAGACCCTTTGGGGTGATAAATGTTTAATTTATGATATTTCCTTGAAAAAAAAATGTATACTTAAAACATACTGAATGTTAAACATGCCAAACAGATTTTCTAAAAACCTAAATGGATGAGTCAAGAATCATGAAAAAGGGATTTCCCTGGTGGTCCGGTGGTTGAGAATCCATCTGCCAATGCAGGGAACATGGGTTTGATCCCGGGTCCAGGAGGATCCACAGGCTGCAGAGTAACCACAGAGCAGTGCAAGTCTGTATACCACAGCTACTGAAACTTGCGGGCCTAGAGCCCATGCTGGCAACAAGAGAAACCACCACAATGAGAAACCCATGCACTGCAAAGGGTGACCACTCCCCACAACTAGAGAAAGCCCAAGGACAGCAATGACGACCCAGTGCAGCCAAAACAAATAAAGAATCATGAAAAGCACACATTTAAGGTTTCCTTCAGTGCTTGGAGAGGCTGCTCTGGTTCTCGGTCTCCAGGCATAGAGGCATCAGAAAGCACCTGGAGGGCTTGTCGCAAGAGACTGCTGAGAAATCTGCATTCAGAGTTCCCAGGTTGGACAGATGCTGCCAGAGGACCACTGTTTGAGAACCACTGCACTGCTACTGTGAGACCTTCAGAGTTAAATACAACGTCATTAACTCGATTTGTCTCTAGCGAGAACTTCCCTAGACAGTTTTTTGTAATCGCCTTCCCACCAACTATTCTTCCTCAGAATATTGGTTTCAAGCAGAAAACCCATAGCCCCATCTCTTGAACTTAATCTCCTGAGCAGTGATCAAACAACTTGACAAAATCCATACATTTATTTTTAATGTATAATTTTATATGAAATGAAATTAACATGAGTGCTCGCTGGGAGGTGCTTCTTAAGAGTTTAAATGTGGATTTTGGGGTTCTCTGTTTTCTTCCTAGCTAAGCCACATTTTACCACATGCTTTCTGGTTGAAAATTGCATTTCAGATGGATAATGTTCCTGGGAATGAAGAACACTTTGTGAAAATTTAGGAAGGGCTCGGACGGTATAGTTCCAGAATTCTGCCAGAAAAGACAGCAGGGGAAAGTTTCCAACCTTGCTACACCCCGCAGTCACAGTTTCCCAGGAGAGGAGAAAGTCGTGGTTTGGAGGAGTAAGAGGACCTCCACGTGATCCCTGAACCTCAGCACTGATGGAATGTTCTGTAATCCTATTTGCATCCCTGTCCAAGTACTCTCTCATCCTGCTGATCTGTAAAGTGGTTATTATTCAGAAACAGATCAGTAGTAATCCCCTGAGCTTCATCCGCTGAGAATCAATGTTGAGGGATATTTTTCAATTTACCCTTGCATAAAAAATGTGAAGTAGACATCTGTGAAGATGAAGTAGAAGTACTTTTCCCTCTTCCTTTCACCAGGTATAATCCTAAACCTTGGACACTGCACATAAAATAAACATACAAAGACTGAAAGTTAGAGAGAAGGCAAACTCAGGTAGTGGAATTCAGGGCCCAAGGAATGACATGGTGGCGAGTTCCCTGGGTTTTTGCATTGCTTCATATATTACCAGATAAGGATATAAAAAACCAGAAACCCAGATATGCCAAAAGGCACAGATGAAAAATGGCAGGCCACCAAAAGCATGCTCTTTCAGCCAAAGGACCAAGAAAGGAGCAACAAAGCAAAACAAACAAAAAAGTAAACTTTTATAATGATTAATTGCTCTCTTCCAGCTATATGAGACAGAAAACAAAATGTGGCCCCACCACATCCATACCAACAAAGGCCAAGTAGGGAGCCTAGACTGTCCCCCTCACCGGGCTGAAACAGCACACCCCAACTCCCCTTACGTCTATCAAGGTGATGTCACGAAAGACCAAGTAGGGAGTTGGGACTTTCATTCCTATCAAGTGGGTGGTAATGAGACTCCCATCACCCACCTCCACTAGGTTATCAATGGAGCCACCTGGCAATACCAAGCCTCCCCTCCTCCTCCCCGCTGGGTGGTATCATGGGAGCCTACTGGAGAGTAAGGACTATCATCGTGGCCCAGCAGTGACCACCTCCCTGTCCTAATGTTGCCAGGGGAGGCCACATGGGAAATAGAAAGGGAGGTACAGCGAAGACCTAGTGAGGAGCCTGAATTCATTCTCTTCCCCACAGTAATATGGAGCCCCCTCCATATTACATACCACATGACAAGGGAGACTGGGTAAGAAGCCTTCACTTCTGCACCCACTGGCAGTGATGAGGTGGCACCATTCTCATTTCACCCACTGGGGTGATGTTACTGGAAGCTAGCTAAAACAGAAGGTTTAAATAAGATCCAAAGTCTTCTAACTTAGTAAGAAAATGGCCAGATTTCAGTTGAAAATCATTCATCAAACCAAGAATCAAGGACATCAATTAATTACATAAACTGAATATAAAAAGACAATGATAGATGCCCATAATTAGATGAGAGAAATGTTAGAATTATCTGACAAAGTTTTTAAAGCAGCAAAGCTTTTAAAATATTAAAAAAAAATACTTCAGTGAGAAATTATGAACAAATGAAAAAGTAGAAAGTGTCAGCTAAAATAGAGAACATACAAGAAAGAACTAAATGGAAATTTTAGAACTGAAGAAAAAATCAATAACCAAATATAAAATTTAATGGGTGGGCTCCATAACATAATGAAAGTGACAGAGGAAAGAATCTATTAGCTGTATGACAGAACAACTGGAATTACCCCGTCTAAACAACAGAGAAAACAAACCAAAACCAACAACAAAGCCTCAGAAACCCATGTAGGGTAGGATCCCAGAGAGATTAATCCCTGGAAGCTGTGAATGTAACCTTACATAGCAAAAGGGATTCTGTAGATTTGATGGAAATTAAAGATCCTGAGATAGGGAGACTATCATGGACTATCCAGGCGGGACCTGAATGTAATCACAGTATCCTTAAAAGAGGGAGGCAAAAAGAGAGTTGACCATAGAAAATGAAGTAGAAGATGTGATTAGAGAAGCAAAAGATTGGAGTGATACGAAAAAGGGACTGCGAGTCACAGAATACTGGTGGCCCCCAGAAGCTATAAAATGCAAAAGAGAGGTACTGTCCCCAGGAGCTGTCAGAAGGAACGAGTCATCCCAACATCTTGACTTTAGCCCAGTGAAGCTGACTTCTGACTTCCAGTCTCCACCAAGAAATAATGGATGAGAATTTCTTAGATGGTGACAAAAGCCATAAATCTTTAGACTCATGAATCTGAACGCCAAACAGAAAACCTCAAAAATACATACCAAGATACAGCATAGTCAAATTTACGAAAACTAAGAACAAATAAACAAAAATCTTGAAAAGAACAAGAGATAAATCATACTTTACCTATTGGAGAAAACCAATTAGAACAAAATAAGATTTCTCATTCGCAAACACAGAAACCATAAGGAATTGGCACAATATTTTGAGTGTTTAAAAAAAAGAACTGTCAACCCAGAATCCTGTATCCAGTTAGAATATCCTTCAGGAATGAAGAGGAACAAAACATTCTTAGATGAAGGAAAACAAAGATATATTGTCAAGAGGAGGCCTATTGGCTCTAAAAGAAAGGCTAGGGGGAGTTTTAGAAATAAAAAGAAAGCAATAAAAGAAGAATGTTGGAATATCAAGAAAGAAGAAAAAACATGGTAAATGAAAATATCAACAAAAACCATGAATTTTTCTTGCTCCTCTTGAGCTCTCTGACCTGTGTTTGACAGTTGAAACAAAAGTTGTAACAGTTTCTGATGTATGTAGAGGAAATAGTTTAGAGAATTTTACTATTAATGGAGGAGGATAAAGGTACATAAAAAAAGGTAAAGCTTCTATGCTTCACTGTAATTGAAAAAATGACAGCAGTGGTAGGCAGTGATAAATTATATGTATCATGATATAATACTCAGAGTACTCATTAAAAGTCTATATGAATAGATACACTTAAAAACATTATAGATAAATAGAAATGGAATTCTATATATGCTCAAGTAACTGATAGGAAAGAAAAAACCCAGAGAAACTAAAACAAACAAAAACAGAGAGGAAAAAAATCCAAAAATTAAAATGCCAGACATACAGTCTTAATAAAATGTAAATGTGTAAATATCCAAATGAAAAAATAGAGATTTGCAAAAATCAATTAAAATATGTAACCCACCAGTAATGTAGGAACAAAGAATTCAGATCCAATATAATGATACAGGCAGGTTGAAAGTAGAAGGACAAAAAAAAAAAACATGTAAACATCAATCAAATAAAAAAAGAAATGTCTATATTAATATCAGATTCAGTAGACTTTAAGCAAATAAAATTATCACATAGAAAGAGGAGTATCATGTTATGATACTAACATAATAAATATGATACTAACATAATAAATAAACATCTAAAATAATCAATAAACCAAGACATAGCAATCCTAAATTTATATATACCAAACAAGAGAGCTGCAAAGTATAGTCAAACTAATAGATGTGAAAAGAGAAATAAAAATTATAATTGGAAATTTCACAAATTATTTCAACAATGAATAAAACAACTCAACATTAAATTAGTAAGGACATACAAGAATTTATCAGCACCATCAACCAACAGGATCTAACAAGCATTTATATAACATTCTATCAAAAAACAGTGAAATACACACTCTTTTCAAGTGCCCATGGGACATAAACCAAGACAGACAACATTCTGGGCCGTAACATAAATCTAAACAAATTTTAAAAGCCTGAAATCATACAAAGTGTGTTCTCTGACTGAAATGGAGAAAGATAACACAAGAAATACAGTTCTCTGACCCAAAACAGAGAAAGATGACAGAGATATCTCCAAACACTTGGAAAGTAAATGCCACCCTTCAAATAACCCCACAGATCAAAGAAGAAATCTCAGGAGAAATTCTGAAACTAGTACTTGAGCTAAATTAAAATGAAAACACAACATACCAAAATATATGGGACTCAACAATAGCAATACTTAAAGGAAATTTATAGCATTAAACACATGGATTAGATATAGTCTCTCTTGTCAGGTTATGTTTGTCAATGTAAAATAATCATACAGTATGATGGATATGTTTACCTGTATTACTTTTTATAACACTGTACGGTAACACATCTAACACTTCTGTTCATGTTGGTGCAGGTGACAAAAAGACACACACGTGGTTGTTCAGTTTTCTGTATCATGTTGATACTATCAAATCTGTTCGGAAAACACAGCTACACTGCAGATCTTGGCACCGTTCTTGACTTGTGCTTGTTGTCAGAAAGGCTATCTCCTGCATTTATTCAAATCAGAGTTTTATTGACATTCCTTGACTAAATCCAACCCCCGATGACAAAGAAGGATATCATCAATTTTATAAGTTTAGACTCTACTTCCTTTGCTGGCAGTTTAATGCAGGAATTGGCTTTCTAGGTTGAAATTCTAAAACACAATTGTTATATAAAATCATAAGTCATCTTTATGTGATAAAAACTATTGACGTGAACTGGATAAATTCATCCGGTAACAATTAGGTCTGTTCACTAATAGTGCAGTTTACTTCCATCTGAGTATCTGATAAAACGGCACTTCTCTTTCATCTTCAAGTTAGGAGTGGTCATAGGACTTGTTCTGGCCAATAAAATATGAGTAGAAGTAGCAGGTGCTCCTTCTGACAGAAGCCTTTGAAGAATTTGTGAGTGACCCACCATGTTTCCATGTGTTTGATGAATCACTGATGGGGATGCTGCAGATGACAGGGGTTTTATGAGCCGGGTTTCTATGTGAGGAAGATGTAAAATAGCCAACAGGGCATAAAGCATTAGCAAGAAATAAATCTATGTTCATTTCAGTACCCAAGATTTTAGCTCTTTGCTATGACTGAATAACCTAAACTATTATAACTGAGAAACATATTTTGTGTTTTATTGACCAACAGGGCACAAAGCATTAGCAAGAAACAAATCTATGCTCATTTCAGTACCCAAGATTTTAGCTGTTTGCTATGACTGAATAACCTAAACTATTATAACTGAGTAACATATTTTGTGTTTACATTAAACACACAAAACTCTTTGCAATAGGATAGTGCACTATGGCATCAAACTGTAAACTACAATTAATGAATTATTCATTGTTGTATATTATGGTACCTTCCACTCTGATAGTACACACACACACACACACACACACACAAAGAATCAAGCTTTGTGTCTCTTTCCTTATGATATAAATTGGAATAACATTTTATTAATTAATCTGTGATGCTTTGTATGGTGGGGAGCATATAGAGAAATAATGTTTCACATTCTCCATGAGTTACAGAAAATGTACACATTGCCTAGAATGTTTCCAACAACTTCAAAGAAGAGAGTTGAGTATTTGTATATGCGCACTCAGTATTACCTGTGTGTCATCGTTAACAGTAACATTAAATCATATCAAATGCCTATGTGTGCATTCTAATTTGCTTCAGTCCTATCTGACTCTGTGACACTATGAACTGTAGTCTGCTAGGTTCCTCTGTCCATGGGATGCTCCAGACCAGAATACTGGAATGGGTTACCATCCCCTCCTCCAGGCAGTTTTCCCAACCCAGGGATTGAACTCATCTTTCTTACATCTCCTGCATTGGCAGGTGGGTTCTTTACCACTAGCGCCACCTGGGAAGCCTGTATCAGCTACATGTGACCCAGTACTTTCAGGGAGCAATAACACTGACTGACACCTTCAAACACTGTGCATAAACCTTTACATGCATCAGCACACCTAACCCATTGGTGCTCTACCTTACTAATCACATATGCCATGTGTTTTTATTATTTGGATAATATTTTAAATAACTAAGTTTATTTTAAAATAATATTTTAAGTAACTAATAGTTAAAATAACTATGAGTCATGTCATAAGTTCCCAATGTAAAGATTAACATGGATTTTTAAATTTTACCAAGGTAATTCAACAGGTGTTTTTATATTATATTTTATATCCCCTTTGCAGTACACAGTACTCTGAACAACAAGACTGGGGGTAGATGAAATAGATGACTTTAAATTCTTAAGTTTACTAAAGGTCACAAAACTTCCAACTGTTAAAGATATTTACCTAATTATTTGAAATGCCAAAGTATATATCTGTGATATTAGAAATTTCAACAGTTTCAAATGGTGCTGAAGTTACTATTTTTGAATTTAAAAATATATAATGAGAAATTCCGCATAATCCAGCAGTTGCCAGGCTTTAGGCATTTATATATCAATACCTGTTCTTACTTTAGATAATTTTCATGTAAAATATGGAGCAAAAAGCATTGACATAAGGGAAGTTATAAGTTTTTCCACTTGTTTGAATTGCAGGAAAACTAACCAAAAGATCAGTTGAGAAGGTGTTATGATTTTTAACAATGATGGGGACTTAATGCATTAATAAAACTATGAACCAGATATTACATGTTACCAGGTAACAGTATGAACTAAAGAATCAATATTAGATTCAGAATTTCTACCTGTGTGACAGTGGCCATGATTACCGTCCTCGATGCCTCAGTTTCCTTCTCTGTAAAATGGGGGTAATGGTAATACAGGAAGCCCTCATTTGGCTACTGTGAATAATACCTGAGTTACTTCATATACAGCCATAGAAGAAGTCTGGCACACAGTAGTCAATGAGTTTAGTTACTATTATGTTTGCTTTACATTATTAATACACATTTCCTCAGCACACGCAACACTTAAGCTCACCTCTCTTACTCTGGTGCCTCTTTTCTTTCTACAGACACTTCTGGGAATCTTACGGATATGTGATAAATCAATTACATTTCTATTTTGAGACATCCTGCCACTTTAACAACAAGAAAACACACACACACACACACACACACACACACAACTATTTCTTTAAAATTAAAAGTTGTTGTTAAGGCAAAGAAAGACAATGGTTATCCTTCATTAAATTTAAATATCTCTTTGCAAATAGACTAATAACCAGGTAAGGGTAGTACATGCTCTCTACAGGCTATAAAAAGTACTGTGAAAAGGATTTTTGTGATCTTCTCTATGACCAAAGGTGTATGATGAGGGGAAATAATATATCTAATGGTGAACAGAAATGTGTAAAGGTAACTAGAGGGAGACATAGGTCTCTAATTCAGAAAACATTGAGGAAAGCATGCAAGAACACACGGGATAGCACAGGGAACTCTACTTAATGCACTGTGGTGACCTGAATGAGAAGAAAGTCCAAAAGGGAGGGGATACGTGTATCTGTTGGAGAAGGAAATGGCAACTCACTCCAGTGTTCTTGCCTGGAAAATTTGACGGACAGAGGAGCCTGGCGGGCTACAGTCCAAGAGGTCACAAAGAGTTGGTCACGGCTGAACATGAGCACACATATGTATTATGTACGTCTGAATCACTCTGCTATACAGCAGAAACTAACACAACATTGTAAAGCAACTATATACCAAATAAAAATTAATTACAAAAATAAATCTTAGTAAACCCCTCCTCATACATTATGTCTCTGTAAACAGGGGACTTCTAATGCATCTTGTTCCAAACCTCCCTGCCTGGTCCGGAATCCTTTATTACACATTCTTACTGCATTCCTTCTTTCAGAACTCCATTTATGTGTATGACAATTGGATTGAAGTCTGGCCCCTGGGCTGGCAGGGCGCACTCATTTTTTCCGCTCACCATGCAACCCCAGTTCTCCGCCCAGACCCTGCAGCAAAGAGCCTCTCAAGAGGCCCAGACAACACAGTTCTCCCAAAACTAGAGGCAGGGGACTTGAAAGGAAAAAGTCATGTCAAATCTCCCAGGTGAGATAAAAGTAGTGAGAGAATGCTTTTTCTAAAATAAGTAACAGAAACTGGAAAACTGGAACAGATGAGTCAGTTAAGAAAGGATATATGGACATTCCATAGGATTTATGCCTTGATAACCATCAACACTTTATATAAACAGACATGGAAAGTTCAATTTCAATATCAAAAAAGTTTGTGCCTGATAGAATGCAACTTTCCTGACTGTATGTAGTACTCTAGCACCCCCAAATAGAGATGGATAATACCTTGGGATGTGGAAGAGTTTAACTACTGAAGATAATTCTTTTCACATCCAAAGATCATGTTTCCCTGTAGTTCAGTTAGAGTTTACTCTTTTTTCACATGTAATGATGAACAGGGAGGACTGGCGTGCTGCGATTCATGGGGTCGCAAGGAGTTGGACACGACTGAGCGACTGAACTGAACTGAATGTTGAATTAATATGGACTTGATATATGTATACTGAATTTAATAAAACTGAAAACCAGACTTAAGGAAATCTATGAATGTCAAAATAATTTTGAAACTCATTATGTGAAACAGCAATTAAATTTACTTGAAAAAATAACAGATGAAGACCTAAGAGAGATATTTGTCTAATAAAACAAATATTATAAGAGCTCCATGATAAACTCAGATGAGACATAATTCTCTAAATACGTGCAGTTGGGCTTTACCCCACTGAGACCTTTCTTCACATCATGATTCATTTAGAACAAGTGGAGACGTTTACAGTATTTCAGCTTAGTACAAATGAAAAAATGTGATTTCAGTCTTCACTGCTATACAACTTTGTCTAAAGTACATACAATTGGTGAAAAGGCATGACATACACGAACACCCTCGCAATATAGCCTGCTTCTAATCACTGAGAGTTGAAAGAGAATTGCATAATTCTTCTTTTAAAACTGCCTAAGCTCTTGTCAGAGTGATTGAATTAAAGATGATTAAACTTGCTCAAAAATTCTGCAAGATGGGGTTCAGAAGGAAATGATGGCCCTGCTTTGAGCAAAGTAACAGACTAATACCTTAGGAAGTTTAAAATTAAGTGCAAACAAATATATAGATTCAGGTGCCTGCTTTATAATAATTGGTTTTGCTGATAAATCTTACCTGCTGAAAATCTTAACTTAGCTGATAAATACTACTTTAAAGCATAACTGTTGTAGGAAACGGTCAGTTTTGGCAAAAGGAAAAGGCTCAAAGGATAGTTGCCATAATTGTCATTAAAATTTAGGAAAATGTGAATTGTCCCCAACTCGTAGCATATAGTTATGAGGTTCATCTTGGTAGAAATGTGGTCAATATATCAAATACATAAGAAAAAGAAAGTACAATGAAGTCCCATTTTTATGAAAAAAATATATATGTTGGTTTAGAGTTCACCGAAGGCTCAGCTGGTCTTTAACATTTAAAGCCCTGCGACCTTGNGTTTTTTCCTGTGGTCATGTATGGATGTGAGAGTTGGACTGTGAAGAAATGTGAGTGCCGAAGAACTGATGCTTTTAAACTGTGGTGTTGGAGAAGACTCTCGAGAGTCCCTTGGACTGCAAAGAGATCCAACCAGTCCATCTAAAGCTCAGTCCTGGGTTTTCATTGGAGGGACTGTTACTGAAGCTGAAACTCCAATATTTTGGCCACCTCATGCGAAGAGTTGACTCATTGGAAAAGACTTTGATGCTGGGAGAGATTGGGGGCAGGAGGAGAAGGGGACAACAGAGGATGAGATGGCTGGATGGCATACCAACTAGATGGACGTGAGTTTGAGTGGACTCCTGGAGTTGGTGATGGACAGGGAGGCCTGGCATGCTGTGATTCATGGGGTTGCAAAGAATCGGACACGACTGAGTGACTGAACTGAACTGAACTGAATTATAATTAGTGGTGGACTCCTCTGTGGATTTAATTTTAAAAGAATGTAATAATGTTTCTTAGTTTTTCACACATTGAATGAAGTGCTGAACATTGTCACTCTGTTTTAGAAATATCATTTATATTTTGTGATCAGTCAGCCATGAAGATGCTGCTCGGCACAGTTCAACTGGATGGATTCCTGGGCATAGATCACAATGGTGACTTATAATTCAGCATTTTGCACAGGCTGTTGGAGTTAAACTAGAAGCGTTAGCATGTAGCAGAATCTAATGGCTTTGCCATATTTCTAGGAGATTTCTACAAAAGCGGTGGAGTCCTGCATTGAGCAACAGTATATCAGAAGCACTTTCCTTTTGATCTGCATACTCTTAGAAGGATTTGTTTTAATCAGAGATATATTTAGGCTGGATGATTATGAAATGTGTTTCAGAAATACGTTACAAATCCAGTGGCTCAACAATCACTAGCCGTTTTTGTCTGAATATTTTTACTTAGAGAAAAAAAAAGTATTTTTAGTAGGACTATGCAGACTTGGGCTTCCCAGGTAGCACCAGTGGTAAAGAACTCTCCTGCCAATGCAGGAGACTTGAGACACTGGTTCGATCACTGGATCGGGAAGATCGTCTGGAAGAGGGCACAGTAACCCAATCCAGTATTCTTGCCTGGAGAATCCCATGGACAAAGGAGCCTGGCAGGCTGTAATCCATAGGGTCGCAAAGAGTTGGACATGACTGAAGCTACTTAGCATGCATGCCCACATGCACACCGAATTTAGGCTACCTTGATCAAGGTATATTTACTATTTTGCTCTTCTAATTTCTTGAGATTTAAAATAGGTTACAGTGAAAACGAGGATAGCCATAGTTCAAATCAGAATGTTGACTATGTTACAGTGAAACTACATGTGTATTTGTGTTTTATTAACATAGTGTTATATGGAGTATACATGGGTTATAGGCCAAATCAGAGTGATTACTCTCATCTGTGAGTTGGTCATAGTTTGGGGGTAATGAGGAGTTAACCCTTCTGGAGTATTTAAAAGATTTGAAAGACAAAAGTAAAAAAGAAAATAGATTCAAAAGTGTTGAAGAAGTAAAGATGTCACTATTTTATCAGTCAAAAATACCGTACCCCCTGGCTATAGACTACTGTTTCAGAGGATGATATAGGAGCTTGAGCAACAAAGAATTTACATCAATATGGCTCCTCTGATATAATGATTAGCTTTCAAGAATGATTAGTGATCCAACAACAGGTTGTGATGATCGATCAATGGAGATGTGGCTTGGGGGATTCATGGTGAGATGATTATTTTGGTGTGAGAGCTACCACATTTGGAGACCAGGGTGGGCCCTGGGCAGAATTATGAAGTGGCTGAATTTCGTACCTGTCTTCCCCGCCCCGCTCCCAATGTCCACCCTTCCTGCAGAAGTCCTGCCTTCTCTCTGGCTCCCCAGTATATTCAGAACCCTTTGCTGTTCTCTGACATTCTAAGATACTACTATTTTAGAACTCATCAGTCTCAGAGAACATGGGCTTCTGACCTCCACTGAAAGGTGTAAATTATGAGCTAAGCAATCATGTAAAAAGAGGAGTGTCAGGATGTGCTGATGTTCATGAATACCAAGGGCGTTCAATCAGCCTCTTCATGCATCACTCTGAGATACATGTTTAAGTAAAGTTAGTATCGTTTGGACTTCCCAGGTGGCACTCGTGGTAAAGAACCTGCCTACCAATGCAGGAGACATAAGAGACTCAGGTTCGATCCCTGGGTGGGGAAGATCCCCTGGAGGAGGGCATGGCAACCCACTGCAGTATTCTTGCCTGGCGAACCCCATGGACAGAGGATCCTGGCAGGCTGCAGTCCCTGGGGTCACAGCAAGTCAGACATGACTGAAGTGACTTAGCAGGAACTTACAGTGTCTGTTTGCCTGAGAGATCCTGCCTTGAGGCACGCTCCTGTCACCTGTTACAAGTCCAGGAAAGTGAAGGTATCCTTGCTCTCACGCACCTGTGCTCCCTGCCCCCTTGGACTGGCAGCTGTTTCTGGTGGCACCTGTGTTGGTGCCTCTGTCCGTGTCTCTGTTGATCTTCCTGTCTGACCAGCATCCTCAGGACAAGTGCTGTTTGCAGTCTCCACATTCTTCTTAGATGGATTGAAGGGGAGAACGAACAGGTTTAAGCGGTCAAGTGTATTTTGTTTCCTAGGATTCAAATAAACAAACCCGCTGCCCCTTTAAATAGCTGTGATGCCAACTTATAATGGCAATTCATTAAAAACATATTATGGTGGTTTACATCTCTCAGTGACCTCACATCAGTGCACCCTTTACTCCTGGGAGAATTTGTTTTCTCAATGGAACATAAACAGACCTCGAATGTTTTAGATAGAATTTAAGTGTACTGTTACAATGGAGACAGTGCAAAAAGCCAGCCAGAGACTACAACTTTTCAGAAGGTGCTTATAATCTACTCACTTTACTGCTAAAATTGTTTTGACCTTGTTTTTAATTGCTATGGGGCGGAATGTTTTTGTTTTGTCCAAGAATACATCTTGATACCCATGGTCCAGAAAAATCTACATGTCATCCAGAATAATATTTAATAAAGCAGCAATGTCAATATAAATCAATGTAGATGACCAATCCAAATAATTGAGGAAATATGCTATTTATTGAAAATGGGTTATAGCTATGCACTTTGTCTCAGGGAAATGTCAAATTTTTCCTTGATGATTTCTAAATAAACCTAATGTTTTTAATGGCACCAAGGAAATCTGCTACAAAGTGGAAAGCTTAGTCAAAACACTTTTATTTATGTGAAATCATTTGCCTAATTTAATTATTTCCCACTGAAATGGATCTTTACGTATTGAGTAGACAGCTCAAATCTCAGGACCATGTTAACAAGAACACATTTTAATTTAAAAGCTAATCCCTACAGTAAATACCATATAATTTATTTGAAGCTGTGAAGCCTTGTATTTTATAATAAAAAATTAAATAAAAAAAGGTGGGTGGGAGGAGAGATGAAACTAATCAAATTGTAATATTCAAAATGTATAACAAATCTGTGAGTAGATCCATGATTAAATATTATTATTGGGAATAATGTTATTTTACATTTTAGGAGGTGCATTTTGAGATAGTTCAAAGAGTATTCCTATGAGGTGATAATATGATTCAGTTCAGTTCAGTTCAGTTCAGTCACTCAGTCATGTCCGACTCTTTGCGACCCCATGAATCGCAGCATGCCAGGCCTCCCTGTCCATCACCATCTCCCAGAGTTCACTCAGACTCATGTTCATCGAGTCCGTGATGCCATCCAGCTATCTCATCCTCTGTCATCCCCTTCTCCTCCTGCCCCCAATCCCTCCCAGCATCAGAGTCTTTTCCAATGAGTCAACTCTTTGCATGAGGTGCCCAAAGTATTGGAGTTTCAGCTTTAGCATCATTCCTTCCAAAGAAATCCCAGGGCTGATCTCCTTCAGAATGGGCTGGTTGGATCTCCTTGCAGTCCAAGGGACTCTCAAGAATTTTCTCGAACACCACAGTTCAAAAGCATCAATTCTTTGGCGCTCAGCCTTCTTCACAGTCCGACTCTCACATCCATACATGACCACAGGAGAAACCGTAGGCTTGACTAGACGGACCAATATGCAAATTTTCTTTGTTTATTAAGATGCTTATCTTTTATTTGTGCCAAGAACATCATGGACATTTCTCGGGTCCTTTCCTCTATGTTGTTCCTTACCTGCATAACCAGATCAGCTGGAACTTTCTGCGGAATGTCAGTGCTTTTCATTTACATATTGTTTTTAATTTCTATGTTACAGTTAATCAGTTGGTCAGAAAGGAACAGGACTAGCAGAGATTTTGTAATATTTTATCAAAACCAAAAGCCTTATGTCGTAGCCAGCTCCTAATCTAGGGTTAGCACTGTTTGTGCTTCTCACTCGACTCACAGGAAAGTTTCCTGATTTTGAAGTTGTTATATTTCTTTGTTTGCACATAACTCACAAAACATTTCAAGATTCTCAAGGACAGGGGCCATGATGAAAACTTCCTTTTTGTCCCCTCCCTGGAGAATACAGCCTGTTTATTTCATATGGGAGGTCCTTCGAGAATAGTGATAGGTATAAGATGAGGATGATGGTGAGGAAAAGAAAAAATGTTACCTCTGGCACAGTGTAGCATATGGAAATAATTCTTTTAGGCTTGTAAATACCTCTGGCGGAGCATGTTTTGGTATGTTTTATATGAACAAGCTGAATCATATACCCTGTGTGGCTTGCTTTTGCTCTTGCGGTACCTCAATCTTTCTCTTTTGTTTCTCCTAAAACACGCCCCTCCCCCAAATTTTGGATGAAGGAGTTATACCCATGTGAGTATATTTATTTATATCTTGTGATCAGTATCAGATAAGTATATTTCTGTGTGTAATGATATTTCTTCAATTTAACAGTGTGAAATAATTTTAATGGTCTCTGTGTCTTTTCTGTTTAGAGGAAGAGAGTCTCAGTATTTAAAAAGTATTTTACAGTTTACATGAAAGGAAATAGAAGATATTTTAAGATCTTCTGTTTATGATTTCAAAGAAGAAACAATTTACTTATTTTATAGTAGAAATGGAGTGAATACTTTAAGGATTATGTGCAGTGTATAAATATTCTATTTCAAATGCTTCCTGTCCTATCCTTACCATCATCAAAGTAGCTTCTGCAAATAAGTGTTGTCCATCCTCCTTCCAAGACAATTCGTGGAAACCTTGTCTTGAAACCTATTCACACAATATGTTGCATTAGACATCATGTGTGTTACCAGGATTGTCTGCTCCTTCATCAGAGTTGTGAACTCCTTATACATCTCTTGTACATTTCACAGTATCTTTTTTTAAATTTTTATTTATTTATTTTAATTGGAGGCTAATTACTCTACAATATCGTGGTGGTTTTTGCCATACATTGACATGATCAGCCACAGGTGTACATGTGTTCCCCATCCTGAGCTCCCCTCCCACCTCCCTCCTCATCCCGTCCCTCTGGGTTGTCCCAGCGCACCAACTTTGAGTGCCCTGTTTCATGTATCTAACCTGGACTGGCAATCTATTTCACATATGGTAATATACATGTTTCAATGCTATTCTCTCAAATCATCCCACCCTCACCTTCTCCCACGGAGTCCAAAAGTCTGTTCTTTATATCTGTGTCTCTTTTGCTGTCTCGCATATAGGGTCATCGTTACCATCTTTGTAAATTCCATATATATTCATTAATATACTGTATTGGTGTTTTTCCTTCTGACTTACTTCACTCTGTATAATAGGCTCCAGTTTCATCCACCTCATTAGAACTGATTCAAATGCATTCTTTTGAATAGCTGAGTAATATTCCATTGTGTATGTGTACCACAGCTTTCTTATCCATTCGTCTGCTGATGGACATCTAGGTTGCTTCCATGTCCTGGCTATTATAAACAGTGCTGCAATGAACACTGGGGTACACGTGTCTCTTTCAATTCTGGTTTCCTCGGTGTGTATGCCCAGCAGTGGGATTGCTGGGTCATAAGGCAGTTCTATTTGCAATTTTTTAAGGAATCTCCACACTGTTTTCCACAGTGGCTGTACTAGTTTACATTCCCACCAACAGTGTAAGAGGGTTCCCCTTTCTCCACACCCCCTCCAGCATTTATTGCTTGCAGACTTTTGGATCGCAGCCATTCTGACTGGTGTGAAATGGTACCTCATTGTGGTTTTGATTTGCATTTCTCTGATAACAAGTGATGTTGAGCATCTTTTCATGTATTTGTTAGCCACGTGTATGTCTTCTTTAGAGAAAAGTCTGTTTAGTTCTTTGGCCCATTTTTTGATTGAGTCTTTTATTTTTCTGGTGTAGAGCTGCATGAGCTGTTTTTATATTTTTGAGATTAATTCTTTTTCAGTTGCTTCATTTGCTGTCATTTTCTACCATTCTGAAGGCTATCTTTTCACCTTGCTTAGAGTTTCCTTCATTGTGCAAAAGCTTTTAAGCTTAATTAGGGGCCATTTGTTTATTTTTGCTCTTATTTCCATTACTCTGGGAGGTAGGTCATAGAGGATCTTGCTATAATTTATGTCAGAGAGTGTTTTGCCTAAGTTTTCCTCTAGGAATTTTGTAGTTTCTGGTCTTACATTTAGATCTTTAATCTGTTTTGAGTTTATTTTTGTGTATGGTGTTAGAAAGTGTTCTAGTTTCATTCTTTTACAGGTAGTTGACCAGTTTTCCCAGCACCACTTGTTAAAGATTGTCTTTTCTTAATTGTGTGTTTTTGCCTCCTTTGTCAAATATAAGGTGTCCAAAGGTGTGTGGATTTATCTCTGGGCTTTCTATTTTGTTCCATTGATCTATATTTCTGTCTTTGTGCCAGTACCATACTGTCTTGATNAAGATTGTCTTTTCTTAATTGTGTGTTTTTGCCTCCTTTGTCAAATATAAGGTGTCCAAAGGTGTGTGGATTTATCTCTAGGCTTTCTATTTTGTTCCATTGATCTATATTTCTGTCTTTGTGCCAGTACCATACTGTCTTGATGACTGTAGCTTTGTAGTATAGTCTGAAGTCAGGCAGGTTGATTCCTCCAGTTCCATTCCTCTTTCTCAAGATTGCTTTGTCTACTCGAGGTTTTTTGTATTTCCATACAGATTCACAGTATCTTGTAGTTAATCAATAAACACTTGCTGATTGCTTTGCTGATTTGTTGCCCCAAATATGGGCTTCCCTGATAGCTCAGTTGGTAAAGAATCCACCTGCAATGCAAGAGACTCTGGTTCAATTCCTGTGTCAGGAAGATCTGCTGGAGAACAGATAAGCTACCTTCTCCAGTATTCTTGGGCTTCCCCTGTGGGTCAGCTTGTAAAGAATCTGCCTACAATAAGGGAGACATGGGTTTAATCCCTGGGTTGGGAAGATCCCCTGGAGAAGGGAAAAGCTGTCCACTCCAGTATTCTGGCTTGGAGAATTCCATGGACTATATAGTCCATGGGTCGCAAAGAGTCAGACACAACTAAGTGACTTTCACTTTGCTCCAAATATAAAAGAGTGATGTCTTCTTTCTCTATTTATTTTAAATCAGTGTGCATTTCCAAGTTTTTAGATATATATTCCTAGCATAGCATTATTTTTTAATAATAATGGCGAAGTTTGATAACAGAAATCTTCCTTCTATATCTATAAATAAATAAGAAGTAAAAATTGGTTTATTGTTTAGCTGCAAGGAGTAATACTCTCTATGATCTCATAAATTTATGTCTTAACTAGAAAAGATTACTATAGGATCATTCACTGGGGACAGTATGACTTTATTTCTTACTTTAAGAAATTAAAAAAGAACAAATGTGGAGGTATTTAAATATAAAGGATTTTCTTTCTTTGGTAGTTTTTCTCAATGTGGTAAATTTTTGATAATCTCAAAATTTAAGCTGATTTATTTTTCCAATTATATGCTCAACATGAGTACAGAATGGCTTATGTTTGCTCAAAGAAAATGAACAAATATTTCAACAACTGAAAATATTTATAAAGTGTCTAATATATATTAAACACATTTGTTTAACAATAAATCATGGCAAAAAGCCACAGTCTATAATCAGTAATGCTTTTACAAAATTCAAATTTGCTACCTTAGTTTTTATTTCTAAAATTACGTTTTATTTCTCAGTTATAGTTTTCTTCATGTCCTGAATGGAAAAACTGCATATACCAGGACCTGCTCCACTTGTGTCTCTGCCTCATCTGACATGAAAAGTTTTCTAGTCCTTTCTCCTGTTATCTGGAATGTGTCTTACTAGGCAGCAACAAAGGATTTGACCCCCTCTGTCAGCTTTTATTTGCACTGCCCCTGGAGCACCTTTAACCTGTGAAACCTTCCTGTGATAAGATAATCACTGGCAGCAATCCACAGTCTAATCAGAACAGGATCACCCAGTAGATGCACTATGTGTGGGCTTTTAACTTAAACAACAGGGGCACTAAAACAGTTAAAAGATATCTTTTTTTTAAAGCTTCGAAGTAGTTATTCATGAAAAACAAATAAAAACTTCCCTGGCCTTAGCATACCTATTGTATGGTTACTTAGGTTCTCTTAACTTTCTTTCAATAATGATCCCTATTATCTAGCTGTAGCAATTATTAACCCATGACCACTATTCATCTCTCTGCCCATGTTATTTTGAAGCACATCCTAGATATTGCATATATTCATTCATGGATAATTCAGTTTCTAGTTAATACAATTTTAATTTAGAATTACACAGTGAGGCAGGTAAGGCAGAATACCATAATACTGTCTACATTTAGGGGACACAACATGCTTCTTATTGCACACATACAGACTTAAAGCCATTGTGGCTTATTTACAAAGTAGACATCTCTCTCTCACACACACACACACACAATTACAAATGCAAGTTTTTAGATGCAGAGTAAATAACTTAAAGACTGGCCATCCCTGGAGGCTCCTGTCCATCCTCAGTAACTATTCCTTGTTACCTTAATGTTTGTTTCTGAGTTTTCAAGTTGGTCTTGTTTTTTATCCCCTCTGCTTTTGACCTGGTCCAGATTAAAATGCTGGGAAGCTGATATTCTTTTCTTGGTTTTGTTCCTTCATATTTTCTCTCTCATTGTTTCCATTCCATACTTGGGCCACCTGATGTGAAGAACTGACTCATTGGAAAAGACCCTGATGCTGGGAAAGATTGAAGGCAGGAGGAGAAGGGGACGACAGAGGATGAGATGGTGGGATGGCATCACCAACTTGATGGACATGAGTTTGAGCAAGCTCCAGGAGTTGGTCATGGACAGGGAAGCTGGTGGGCTGCAGTCCATGGGGTCACAAAGAGGCGGACACAACCGAGAGACTGAACTGAACTGATTCTCTCTCTTTCTCCTCCATATCCTGCCTCCTCTCCCTTTCTGTCTTTCTTTCATTGATAGTATAAACAGTCTGATGATTTCAATAAATGTATATATTCTTGTAACCCACCTGCACAGTGCACCAAGAAAACTCCCTTGTGTTCCTTTCTGGTAAATCTTTCCCCACCTCCTCTACCCAGAGATAATACTGTTTCTATATCTATGCCAATATTTTAGATTTGTCTCTTCTAGAACTTCATATAAATGGATTCATATAGTACGTATATTTTTGTGTCTCTCTTTTAGCCCAGTGTTATGTCTGTGAGATTCACCACAACCAATGTCACCATGTGTATCAAGAGTTTTTGTTTAGTTTCTAAGTCACCTTTGACTCCTTTGTGAACCTTTGAACTGCATGTAGCCCACTGGCCTCCTCTGNAGAAGGGGATGACAGAGGATGAGATGGTTGGATGGCATCACTGACTCGATGTACATGAGTCTGAGTGAAATCCGGGAGTTGGTAATGGACAGGGAGGCCTGGCGTGCTGCGATTCACTGGGTCACAAGAGTCGGACACGACTGAGCGACTGAACTGAACTGATTGTCTCCTTTGGGGTCATTTTTTTTTTCTTATTGATTTTCCTGTTTATTTCTTCTTTTTGTTTATTTGAGGTTTAATTTACTCTTTCTTCTAGATTCTTATGGCAGGAACTTATATTGTTAACTTGAGACCCTTCTTTCCTAATGTTAGAATTTAATGTGATAATTTTCTCTTTAAGCACTGCTTTACCTGCATCTCACAGTTATACTGTATTTCATTTATATTCAGTTAAAAGTTGTTTCTAATTTTCCCAGTGGTGCGCTTTTTGATTCATTGTATTTAGAAATGTGATTTTAATGTTCCTGCATATGAGGGGTGTTTCCAGACATCGTTCTGATTCCTCATTTAATTCCATTGTGGACAGAAAATGTACTTTGAATGATTCAGTCCTGTTAAATTTTGTGAGGTTAGTCTTATGGTCCAGATTACGATCTTTCCTAGTAAATAATCTGTGTTCACTTGAAAATAATTTTCTTCTTTTCTTGACTAATGTGTTTAATAAATTACATTTAGGACAAATTTAGAGAGGGGTGTTGATGCCTCCTACTATAACTGTTGTGTTAATTATCAGTTGCCACACCGCAAATACCCCCAAATTTAGTGGGTTAAAACATCACTACAGATCTATTATCTCAAAGTTTCCAGTCAAGATTTTCTCTGAATCTTTTGTTTTCATCATTTTTACTTTGATGTACCAATGAGTGTTTTCTTTTATATCTTTCCTGCTTGGGGTTTTCTGAGAATCTGGAAACTGTGAATGTATATGTCTTACCAAATTTGGGAACTAGTCAACTAGATTATGTATTCAAATATTATTTCTGCCCTGTTCTCTTACTCCACTCCTAAATTACATGTGTATTTTTAANTTTTATATCTTTCCTGCTTGGGGTTTTCTGAGAATCTGGAAACTGTGAATGTATATGTCTTACCAAATTTGGGAACTAGTCAACTAGATTATGTATTCAAATATTATTTCTGCCCTGTTCTCTTACTCCACTCCTAAATTACATGTGTATTTTTAAACTTTTTACTTTACATTGAAGTATAGCCAGTTAACAGTGTTGTGACCATTTTAGGAGGACAGCAGAGGGACTCAGCCATACATACACAGGTATACATTCTTCCCCAAACCCTCCTCCCATACATGTTAAACCTTATTGTCCCACAGGACCCTGAGATCCTATCATTCTTTCAACCTGTTCTTCAGATTGGATCACTTTTCATATACCTTCAAGTTTACTTTCTCTTTCTCTTGTCATCCCCATTCTGCTCTTGAAACTGTCTTGTGAGTTTTTATTTCATATATTATATTTTGTTTAATGTTTAGAACTTAATTTTAGTTCTTTTTGACACTTTTTACTTCTCTGCTGAAATTTCCTTTCATGCATTCACTGTGAGGATAACTTCCTTATGTCATTGAGTGTAATTGGAATAGCTACTTAAAGACTCTTGTCCACTCACCCCAAGGATCATTTAGGGTTTGGGTTTATTGTCTTTTCTCTTGAGAATAAGTCAAAATATTCCTTGATCTCTATATTCTAAGTAATTTTGAAGTTTATCTGGCCACCATGAATGTGAGTTTGTGAAAACATACCTTATTTTAAATCCTGCCAAAGAGTTTATTTCTGTTTGTTTTCCATTTGTTCTGGTAGCAGTAAGCTTGGTTGAACTAAAACTGCTCCTTTTGCAGCAGTTGAAATGTCAGTTCAGCTTTTCCTCTTTAACTGACTTCCATGATCTGCTTCACAAATGCATGATTTCAGGTCTTGACAGATAGATGAACACAGTGTGTGTACAGAAGTGATTTTGGCTCCCTTTTTTCTGGAGGGTAGGAAATGGCAATCTACTCCAGTACTATTGCCTGGAAAATCCCATGGACAGAGGAGCCTTGTAGGCTACAGTCTATGGGGTGGCAAAGAGTCGGACACAACTGAGCGACTTCACTTTCACTTTCTGGGGAGTAGTCCCTCACTTTCCAGGAGCTGTAGTTTCCTTGAAGACCATCCTTGTTTCTCTGGGTCTGAACGGCTGCAGATATTCTGGAAGAATTTTACCCACTCAGTACTTGGTGCCTCCTGAAGCACTCATTTAAGCAAAGAATTGTAGAAAAGGTAAAAGCTTCTGCATTATACCTGTTTACGAGTGTCAGCTGCCAATATCCACCTGCTTTCCCCTCCTACAGTGCCTTCACATGCCTGTTTTGTTGTGTAGGTAGACCTTGCAGGCAGGATACATGGTAAATGAAATCTGTGAATTTTGTAACCAGGCTCTCCCTTTTAATAGGAACTGCTACTACAGAGCCCTGTAAAGCAAGAACGTGGTTCTGATATGTAGGGGGTTTGGTAAGAGGTATTATGCAATGTGAGGACTGTCTGTATTTATATTTTGTTCAGAGTCTATGTAATTGTTTTCTAGAGTTTGGTTGTTCTGGTTGGATCTTTCTTGTCCTGACCAGAAGAGGAACTTGTCTCCTGATAGGTTTCTATCATGGTCTCATGTTTTTTTCCCTTCATAGAACTTTTCACAATTTAAAATTATTTAATTTATGGCTCTTTACTTACTTATTTTCACACTGTGCTGTTAGAATTGTATGACCAGTCAGAGGTATCCATAGGTATGCATTGAACGAAGGAATGATGTCTTCCATGATGATAAAACTTAGATTGCAAAATGCTTTCAATTACAGTCAGGATACTTTATGGGACCACGAGCAGATAAACAGCATCACCATAGGAATCCAGATAAGATCTCCATGTGTGTTTAAGACCTAAGATAGGCCCTCCTGCATATTGTAATTATAAGATCATCTGATCTCTACTTTTATCAGATATTTCCTTAATAGTGTCTAACTGGGAAAATGGGAAAGGCCAGGAAGTGTTAATAGTTTATAGTGAAGCCAAGCATTTAACACATAGAGTTTTATGAGTCATTAAATGACTGAAAAGCTCTGTGTTTATAGTTTTCATAGCTGTGACAGATAACACTAACACCATATTTATATTCGTTCGAGAATATAGAGACCCTGGTTCTTTATATAAAACATCTTTTGTAGTATCAATACTTGGCACAGAGTTGATGATCCATAAAGAGTTTCTTCCTTTTTGCCTCCCCATTCTCTTTCCCTTACCAAATCAAAGTGTTCTTTTCAGTCAGTTCAGTTTACTTGTTTCCAAGCACTGCTTTGCAACCCTATATTTGAAAAAAGCTTAATGAAGCTGAGGCAAGAAATATCTTTTGTGTATGACAAAGCAGTTTCTACAGCAAAATTTTATACAGGGTGGAACACACGTTTACTGCAAAATGAGGAAGAACATATTATCTTTCATCTAGCTCTCCAGTTTCACTTTTCTTGTACCCTTGTAAATGAAGAAACTTGGTTGAGATTTTAAAATGAATTTCTCAAGCACTCCTTGACTAGGGTGGAGGAGGGCCCCATGAATGGGATGTACCCATCTTATATGATAGCTTCCCTGATAGCTCAGTTGGTAAAAAAAAAATCCGCCTGCAATGCAGAAGACCCTGGTTCAATTCCTAGGTTGAGAAGATCCACTGGAGAAGGGATAGGCTACCCACCCTAGTATTCTTGAGTTTGCCTTGTGGCTTAGCTGGTAAAGAAACCACCTGCAATGCAGGAGTCCTGGGTTTGATCCCTGGGTTGGAAAGACCCCCTGGAGAAGACAAAGCTACCCACTCCAGTATTATGGCCTGGAGAATTCCGTGGACTGTATAGTCCATGGGGTCACAAAGAGTTGGACACGACTGAGTGACTTTCACTTTCACTTTCCTCTTATATGAAGTCTGATTCGAGCTGTTTCCTTCAGGAAGAGTCTCTTCAGGGTCATATGTCTTCTTCTACCAAGGATATGACATNCTAGGTTGTTTCTTTTGGAAATCATGTGGTTCGTTTCATACCTATCATAAAGCCTAAGTTTTTAATACATAATTCTGTAAAGACCAACAATCTACTAAATTTAACCATCATAAACTATCTCAAGGAAGTTCATATTAAGCCCAGTGTCCTACATGTTCTATGGACCAGCTAAAGACAAGTTCTAAACTGACTTTTCATTGAACCTAAGATTTTGCTGGTCCCCAAAAATAGGTGCTCACACTTTATGCCTTGCTAATATCAGGATGAATCTGCTAAAAATTTAATAGCTCAACTTTTAATAGCTTTAAAAAAATTTCTCAGTCTTTATAAGGGTGTATACATTGAGGGGGTGAGGGCAGAAATGGGCTGATTATAAAAAGCAAATCAACTAAAATTTAGTGAAAAAATAAGTTTTTCAGTTGTGTCCAACTCTTTGCCACTGTATGGACTGTAACCCTACAGGCTCCTCTGTCCATGGGATTCTCCAGGCAAGAATACTGAATTTGGGTGGCCATTTCTTTCTTCAGGGGATCTTCCTGACCCAGGGATCAAACCCACATCTCCTGCATTGCAGATAGACTGAAGATAGTCTGAGCCACTAGAGAATAGTCCTTAATAGGGGATGATAGTAAGAGAGAATTATTCTGTATACTGAGGATAAATGGACTGTGCCACATACAAGTTAACATTATTAAGATTGAGAATAAAAACATGTTGAAATAATCTCTTCTGGATAATTTCACTGGTCATACAATATTTTATTAGGTGTGTGCCACTACTTTAAAGTGAGTCAGCTTCAGGTATTTCTGATGATTTGCTGTAACCTAAACTGAGCAGGGATATGATTTTACAGACTACCAATGTACTGTGATTTGAATTTTAAATACAAAATAACTGTACCTATTTGATAATAACCTAGTATGGTTTATGGCAGTAATATTTTTTAGTTGAAAGTATAATAAAACAATGTGTACATTTTCAAAAAAGAAAGCACACCAGTCCAAAGGCATCTTTAGCAAACTACCTCAGCAAGTGACAGCACAAGGCAGAACAAGATGTCACCTCCTCACCAATGTACTGGCGTGATGTCTACCCTAGAGCTCAGAATCAGGAAGGGAAACTGGGGACAGGCGAGGAGTAAGAATATGAAATCATTATTGACTGGGTGAGTTTACTTGCAAATGACTGAGATTGCATATGCTATCACCAAGTCAAATGGTATCTCAACAGGAATGTAGCTTTAGGAAAAGATACTTTTATGCCCACTTGAATTCATAGCTTGTGTTATGAGAAGGGGTGGTCCTCAGGCTGAAGTCTACCGACAGTAAGTTAGAGGCTACTCAGATCTGATTTTGCAGAGAATGTTCAGTCAGCTACTGCTGAGAGAGCTACAAAGTCAGTCATGCTATGGGTGATTCACTTGCTGTATAGGTGCATTGCTATGATTGTCGTTTAGTTTGGATCTAGAATTATATATATTTATTCCCTTCTCCAAAGGAACTGCCCAACCCAGAAGATGAGGAGACCAGGGTTCGATCCCTGGGTTGGGCATTTCCTCTGGAGAAGGGAATGGCAATCCCATTCCTGTCTTTTTGCCTGGAGAATTCCATGGACAGAAGGCTAGCGGGCTACAGTCTGTGGGGTTGCAAAGAGTCTGACACGACTGAGCAACTAACACACATACACACACAGAATTATATAATTAATGATTACTATGGTCACCACCGGAGAAGGCAATATGGTCACCACCGTACTCCAGTACCCTTGCCTGTAAAATCCCCTGGATGGAGGAGCCTGTTGGGCTGCAGTCCATGGGATCGCTAAGAGTTGGACACGACTGAGCGACTTCACTTTCACTTTTCCCTTTCATGCGTTGGAGAAGGAAATGGCAACCCACTCCAGTGTTCTTGCCTGGAGAATCCCAGGGACGGGGGAGCCTGGTAGGCTGCCGTCTATGGGGTCGCACAGAGTTGGACACGACTGAAGCGACTTAGCAGCAGCAGCAGCATGATCACCATGCTAGCTTCAGTATTATGTGAACCAAGAACTTCCAGATGTCCAAGCTGGGTTTAGAAAAGGCAGAGGAACCAGACATCAAATTTCCAACATTCGCTGGATCGTAAAGGGATCCAAAAAAAAAAAAAAAAAAGCTTTTACCTCTGTTTCATTGACTATGCTAAAGCCTTTGACTGTGGGATCATAACAGACTGTGGAAAGCTCTTAAAGAGATGGGACTATTCGACCATCTTACCTGTCTGCTGAGAAACCTGTTTGTGGGTCAAGAAGCAACAGTCAGAACCCTGTATGGAACAACGGACTGGTTCAGGATTGAGAATGGAGTACAACAGGGCTGTCTGTTGTCACCCTGTTTATTTAACCTATATGCTGAGTGCATCATGAGAAATGCTGGGCTGGGTGAGCTATGAGCTGGAATTAAGATACATGGGAGGAAGAAACATCAACAGTCTCAGATATGTGAATGATAACCATTCTAATGGCAGAAAGCAAAGAGGAACTTAAGAGTCTTTTGATGAGGGTGAAGGAGGAGAGTTAAAGAGCCAGCTTAAAACTAAATATTAAAAAAAAAAGCAACACTAAGATTATGACGTGTGGCCCCATTGCTTCATGGCAAACAGAAAGGGAAAAGGTGGAAATAGTGACAGATTTCCTCTTCTTGGGCTCTGAAGTCACTGCAGATATCGACTGTCGCCATGACATCAGAAGACAACTGCTTCTTGGCAGGAAAGCTATGACAAACCTGGACAGTGTGTTGACAAGCAGGGACATTACTCTGCTGACACAGGTTCATATAGTCAAGGCTATGACCTTCCAGTGGTCACATACGGTTAGGAGAGCTGGTCTGTGAAGAAGGCAGAGCACCAAAGAATTGATGCCTTTGAACGGTGGTGCTGGAGAAGACTCCCAAGATTCCCTCGGACTGCAAGAGAGTAGACCAGTCAATCTTAAAGAGAAATCAACCCTGAATATTCATTGGAAAGACTGATGCTGAAGCTCAAACTCTAGTATTTTGGTCACATGTTGTCATGAGCTGACTCATTGGAAAAGTCCCTGATGCTGGGAAAGATTGAGGGCAGAAGGAGAAGAGGGCATCAGAGGATGAGATGTCTGGATGGCATCACCAGTGCAACAGACATGAACTTGGGCAAACTTCGAGAGATGGTGAGGGACAGGGAGGCCTGGTGTGCTGCAGTCTAGGGGGTCATAAAGAATCGGATACAACCGGGCCACTGAACAACAACAACAATNTCTGGATGGCATCACCAGTGCAACAGACATGAACTTGGGCAAACTTCGAGAGATGGTGAGGGACAGGGAGGCCTGGTGTGCTGCAGTCTAGGGGGTCATAAAGAATCGGATACAACCGGGCCACTGAACAACAACAACAATGGTTACCAAAAGCTAGTTAAAACAATGTTCCCAGCAGCTTTATTCATAATGGACAAAAATTCAGAACATTCCCCAAATTTATGAGTAGTGGAATGAATAAACAAACTAGTAAATTTATACAGTGGAATAATACTCAGCAATATAAAAGAGTAAACTGACCACTTCCTGTTTCAGACCCATCATGTAAAGTTACCACCACATCTGTTCTTATATTAAAACAAACAAGCTAAACAAAAACCTCAAACAAACAAACCAAAAAGACCTGGTTTTCAAACAAATTGAAAAGTAATGACTTTTCTTGGGTCCCATCAGAGAGCTGAGGTTGTGGGACAAATAATCACCCTGAAATCTGATCAACAGGTGAATATAAAGAGTCAAAGATGTGCTTATCAGGAACAGAAGCCGCTGGAGCTATAAACTGGCAGGAACATTTAAATGGTAAATGGTAAACTTGATGAATTGTTTACAGGCCTAATGTAGACTTATGTGAGAGTGAGAAATTCTTAGGGGTTACATTTTGAGGGAGACCCCCACATTTTTAGATGTATTGCTTCCAGGAACCCCTCCAGGTTCTCATATTGAGGAGCCAAGAAAGATCTTGTAGAGATGCACTTGTGAGGGTTATAGCCCAGATACATCTGCCCACAAATTTAATAACTTGGAAGAAATGGACTAATTCCTTGGAAGACACAAGCTATTAAAATTTACATAAGAAAAATTTGATAATTTGAACAAGCCTGTATCTATTCAAGAAATTGAATTAATAATTACTTTCTGGAAAAAGAAAGGACCTGGCTCAAATGGTGTCACTTGTGAATTCTACTGAACATTTAAAGAAGAAATGATACCCACTCAAATTCTGGCTCCTTTGAAGAAATACTGAGTTTGAAACTGTGAGGGCTAATTTTGAATCCATACTGAATCTGCTTCTGTGACTTTAGCTCTTATTTTGTCGCTTTTGTTATTATAAGCACACACAGTGGCTTGTCTCAGGGAGCCCTGCCAGCCCTCTCCATCTGACCCTGGGGCTAGGTGGCCTTTTTTAGCTCACAGGAAGATAGCCTGACCCTGCCCACCTGTGGGAGGGCTGTAAGGAAGTGAAACTAACATGATGCGATGTTAGTAAGTGTGATGTTAGTGTTAGTTAACACCCCTCTGCCTGAGGCTTGCCATTCTAGGAGATATTTTCAATAACTAAATGGTCTTTTTATTCTGTTTCATTATCTCTTCCCATCTTTGATCCGTAAAAGAAACTGGCATCCATGCCCCTAAAAGATGGTTATTTTGAGGTGTTAGCCTACCATCTTCTCAGTCAGCTGCCTTTCCGAACAAAGTCATCTTCCTTGTCTCAACACCTCTTCCCAGATTTGTTGGCCTATTGTGCGGCGAGCAAGCTTGGACTCAGTAACAGATTGGCCAAGAAGTTTTTTTGGGTTTTTCCATAAGATCTAATAGAAAAACCCAAAGGAACTTTGTGATCAACCCAATAATTTCTGAGGATAAGGTTTGATATTTGTTCTGACCACAGAAGATCTCCTCCCAGGTGTCCTATTTGCTGTTTCCTCCTAAAAACTAGCTGGTCTTGGTACAGTTTAGCCTATATCTTGAATAGTCTCCCTAAATCCTTTCATCACAACCTCCACTTTAGGCTTGAACTTCTTCATTCTCTGTTGCAAATAAAGTCAGTTTCTTTGGGAAGATTTTGAGAGCTGCCTTACAGCCTATTTCTCCCCCCAGGCAGACTTTAAGCCAGGGCTGTGGAGCTGAGGGTAGGAATACTGCATGTAACCTTCTCACTAACTGACATAGTAACTCAAGTAGCTGAGTGTTCAGTGGCAGGGGACTAGCCGCCTGGAGACCTCTCAACTTTGCTGTCCTGGCATGGAATGTCCACTTCACAAGAAGAGGAAGGCAACTCTACTCCAGTATTCCCAGCATGCAACATTCAGGGCAGACAGGGATAGACAGGAAGAGAGCCCAACAGCTCAACAATACTCAACAGAGACTTAGCCTCCATTTCCCTGAATCTCCCATGGGGAATCTATGTATATGCATTTGACGGAAACTCACTTTCTGAGTTTCTTCTCTTGAAACCAATGGTGCTGGGCTGCCCTCCATAGGCCCGCAGGCCCTGTAACTGCCCAGCCTCAAGACCAAAGAAAGAGCTCAGAATCAGATATTGAGACATCAGTAGTTTATTGATCAGGGGATCCTATACATCTGAAGCAAGAATGTCCTGGAGCGACTGACACCCCACCATGGATGCAGACAGCAGGACAGGCAGGACAAAGCAGTAGTCTTCCTAAGGGGTAGGTAGAGAGAGATTACCAGCTACAGGGAGAATTGACATCAGGTTGGCTCACCAGTTACCAGGGAAACCAGCAGAGGTGCACACCCCTAACTGTTCCTTTGATTTTGCTGTTTTTGATTGCTGTTTGCTTTGATTTTGCTGTTTGTTCAGTCACTCATTCGTGTCTGACTGTTTGCAACCCCATGGACTGCAGCACTCCACGCTTCCCTATCCTTCACCATCTCCCAGAGTTTGCTCAATCTCATGTCCATTGAATGGTGATGCCATCCAACCCATATCATCCTCTGTAACCCCCTTCGCTTCCTGCCTTCAATCTTTCCCAGCTTCAGGGTCTCTTCTAATGAGTTAATTCTTTGCATCAGGTGGCTAAAATGTTGGAGTTTCAGCTTCAGCATTGGTCCTTCCAATGAATATTCAGGGTTGATTTCTTTTAGGATTGACTGGATGGATCTCCTTGCAGTCCAAGGGACTCTCAAGAGTCTGCTCCAATACCATAGATCAAAGGCATAAGTTCTTCAATGCTCGTTTTCTTTATGGTCGAACTCATACATCCATACATGACAACTGGAAAAACCATAGCCTTGCCTATAGGGACTTTTGTCAGCAAAGTAGGGTCTCTGCTTTTGAATACACTGTCTAGGTTTGTCATAGCTTTTCTTCATTTGATAAGCTTTGACAAACTATCCCAGTGGAGAGTACTGATCTAAAGATTAGATCAATAAGGCAATTACTGATTCAGTTCACTTCAGTCGCTTAATCATGTCCTACTCTTTGCATCCCCATGGACTGCAGCACACCAGGCTTCCCTGTCCATCACCAACTCACGTAGCTTGCTCAAACTCATTTCCGTTGAGTTGATGATACTATCCAACCATTTCATCCTCTGTCATCCCCTTGCCCACCTGCCTTCATTCTTTCCCAGCATCAGGTTCTTTTTCATTGAGTCAGTTCTTCACATCAGGTGGCCAAAGTATTGGAGTTTCAGCTTCAGCATCAGTCCTTCCAGTGAATATTCAGGACTGATTTCCTTTAGAATGGACTGGTTGGATATGCTTTCTGTCCAAGGGACTCTCAAGAGTCTTCTCCAACACCACAGTTCAAAAGCATCAGTTCTTTGGTGCTCACCTTTATTTATTTTCCAACTCTCACATCCATACATGACTACTGGAAAAACCATAGCTTTGACCATATGGACCTTTGTTGGCACAGTAATGTCTCTGCTTTTTAATATGCTGTCTAGTTAGGTCTGGAGAAGGCAATGGCACCCCACTCTAGTACTCTTGCCTGGAAAATCCCATAGATGGAGGAGCCTGGTGGGCTGCAGTCCATGGGATCACTAACAGTTGGACACAACTGAGCAACTTCACTTTCACTTTTCACTTTCATGCATTGGAGAAGGAAATGGCACCCCACTCCAGTGTTCTTGCCTGGAGAATCCCAGGGACGGGGGAGCCTGTTGGCCTGTCGTCTATAGGTCGCACAGAGTAGGACACGACTGAGCGACTTAGCAGCAGCAGCAGCAGTCTAGTTAGGTCATAGCTTTTCTTCCAAGGAGCAAGCATCTTTTAATTTCTTGGCTGCAGTCACCATCTTCAGTGATTTTAGAGCCCAAGAAAAGAAAGTCTCTCACTGTTTCCATTGTTTCCCCATCCATTTGCCATAAGTGATGGGACTAGATGCCATGATCTGAGTTTTCTGAATGTTGAGTTTTAAGCCAGCCTTTTCACTCTCCTCTTTCACTTTCATCAAGAGTTTCTTTAGTTTCTCTTCACTTTCTGCCATAAAAGTGGTGTTACCTGCATATGTGAGGTTACTGATACTTCTCCCAGCAATCTTGATTCCAGGTTGTGCTTCATCCAGCCTG
This sequence comes from Neotragus pygmaeus, assembly GCA_006410875.1. NCBI lineage: Eukaryota > Metazoa > Chordata > Mammalia > Artiodactyla > Bovidae > Neotragus > Neotragus pygmaeus. The sequence goes on from SJYV01020686.1 coordinate 1,185,572, forward strand.
GCATTTTGCATGATGTATCGTGCATATAAGTTAAATAAGCAGGGTGACAATATACGGCCTTGACATATTCCTTTCCCAATTTGGAACCAGTCCATTGTTCATTTTTGGTTCTAACTATTCCTTCTTGACCTGCATACAGAATTCTTAGGAGGCAGGTAAGGTGGTCTGGTATTCCCATCTTTTTAAGAATTTTCCACAGTTTGTTGTGATCCACACCATCAAAGGCTTTAGCCTAATTTACTGTTTAGGCTCTGTGGTTAAGAGGGATGGTCTATTGTGTGGGTAGGGTGTAGGTAAAGCAGGAATGGGTCCAGCAAGTAATGTACAAAGAACAAGAGAACAGCCACCTTGGGCAGCCCGATCATACAGATGGTAATCAGAATTTTGACTGTTTAGGAACTGAATATTTATACCTCAAACATAAAATATTATATATATTTATGGCTATCTAGGGAGAAGGAAATGGCAACCCACTCCAGTGTTCTTGCCTAGAGAATTCCGTGGACAGAGGGGCCTATCTAATCTATGTCGCTGCTGCTGCTGCTAAGTCACTTCAGTCATGTCTGACTCTGTGTAACCCCATAGATGGCAGCCCACCAGGCTCTGCCATCCCTGGGATTCTCCAGGCAAGAACACTGGAGTGGGTTGCCATTTCCTTCTCCAATGCATGAAAGTGAAAAGCAAAAGTGAAGCAGGTCAGTCATGTCCGACCCTCGGTGACCCCATGGACTGCAGCCTTCCAGGCTCCTCTGTCCATAGGATTTTCCAGGCAAGAGTACTGGAGTGGGGTGCCATTGCCTTCTCAGAATTGATGTTATTTACCCTATTTATTTTTAACTAGAAATGAACTAAATTGGAAAGAAGATTAGGCCTATATTAACATACCTAAGAGAGAGTCTCTGAGGAAAGCACAAGAACATAAGCAGGCAGAGTAGTTTTAATTAATGTTAAGGACTATAAAATATTGGATTAATAGATAGGTACATCTCATATCTTATTAGTTCATAAAAGCAAAATACATAGTATGAAATGTAGTTCTAATATGCCACTGCTTCTATCGTGTCAGCATTTAAGCTGCTCCTGTGATGTTTACTGTAGCAGATTTTACACTGGTAACCTTAACAATTTATGAAATGCTGGCACATGCATGGTGATTTTTAATTTCTTTTCTCATGATAATCCTGTAAAGTAGATACAACTGAGGAGCCACTCAACTAAGGTGAATGGCAGAACCGGAGCTTAAAACCTCCCCATTCCTGACACTTACATCTTTTGACAAACCTCTCAGACACCGTATATTATTAACAAGCATGCATCTACATTTTAATAGAACTTCCTTATTCTGTTGCCGGATCATTTCTCTACTGACTGTTTTGGAGTTCAAAACGTATGAGTCTGAAGCATCAATAAGAAATCCTATAGTCTGTAACTCTTGTTAAAGGATAAATCAAGGCATGTTAAAGATTTTAAGTTTATCTGAGCAAAATCTGATGGGGTTTGCGGCAAGGGGTATAGGACCAAACCAGAAGTAGTTAGGAGTGCTCCCCTGGCAGAAGCTCAGGGAGAGACTTTTACAGAGAAAGGAGGGAAGCAGAGTCAGGAAATTATTGACTGGCTACAGCTTAGAGCCTAGTTGTCTGTTTGGGACTGGTTGTCCTTAGGTTTCGATTTCCTTTTAGTTTGCTTATGTGGCTCCATGACCTTGCAGTTACCTCAGTATACTGACCTCCTTGTTTAATTAACAATCCAGATGCCTAGTATCTCTTGTTTTTGGGAACTCTCCTTCTCTGACCACCGCTTCCTACCTCCATTATGGTACAGCACCTTTTCTAAGAGCTTTCATAGTAGATACTCTTGAGTTTCCCTCTGTCGTGGTGCTTGTCACCATAAATTTGTCTTTCTCTAGGATCAGCAGAGTTCCTGCCACTTAGCAAATACTCAAGGAGTTGGTTGGGTGAAGAAGTGGTGGACTATACAAATGTGTTTTGTTCTCCCTCCTCTTCATTGATTTCTGTTTTCTAGCTGGTTGATTTTTTTCACCCTGGTTTAGCCTACTGGTCATTATTGATGTGCTTTTTCACCCTGTCTCTAAATCACAACCAATTATATGACTTCTAGGTTTACCCAGGGATTCCTAGTTCAGTTCAGTTCAGTTCAGTTGCTCAGTTGTGTCCGACCTTTGTGACCCCATGAACCACAGCATGCCAGGTCTCCCTGTCCATCACCAACTCCCAGAGTCCACCCAAATCCATGTCCATCGAGTCGGTGATGCCATTGAACCATCTCATCCTCTGTTGTCCCCTTTTCCTCCTGCCCTCAATCTTTCCCAGCATCAGAGTCTTTTCAAATGAGTCAGCTCTTCACATCAGGTGGCCAAATTATTGGACTTTCAGCCTCAGCATCAGTCCTTCCAATGAACACCTAGGACTGCTCTCCTTTAGGATGGACTGGTTGGATCTCCTTGCAGTTCAACGGACTCTCAAGAGTCTTCTCCACCACAGTTCAAAAGCATCAATTCTTTGGTGCTCAGCTTTCTTTATAGTCCAACTCTCACATCCGTACATGACCACTGGAAAAACCATAGCCTGTAAAATGTAATACCAACCAATTTTCAACATGAGATGTCAACACTATTGTGTTTTAGGGGATCAATACATATCA